>MU119725.1:0-23836 GCA_014904845.1 Acephala macrosclerotiorum | reverse complement strand
AATAAATAAAATAAATAAAATAAATAAAATAAATAAAATAAATAAAATAAATAAAATAAATAAAAATAATTTATTAATATTATTAATTTAATTTTAAAATATATTAATATATTTATAATATATTTCGATTTTATTTAAATTTAATTTATATTAATATATTTATAATTTATATCGATTTTTAATAAATAATAATTTAAAATATTAATTTTATTAATATTTTATATTAGTTTTTTTTTTTTAAATTTTATTAATTATTTATTATTTTTTTTATAATTTTATTAATATATATTAAAATTTAATTTATTTAAAAAAAATTATAAAATTTTTTTTATAAAAATATAATATTTAATTTAAAAAATTAATTAAAAATTTTTTAAATATATAAAATAATAAAAAATTTAAAATAATATATTAAATATTTAATAAATATATTTTATTTTTATTATTATTATTATTATTATTTATATTTTTTATTTTTTATTTATTAATTAAATTAAATTAATTATTATTATACGAATTATATAATATAAAAAAATATAAAATATTCGATTGATTATTAAAATTACAAAATATTAAATTTTTTATATTTATAATCAAATTACGTGTCAAATTAATTCAATACGAATTAATAATATTATTATTTAATTTTATTATAATAATCGTATAAATATTAATATTTTATTTTTTAAAATTTAAAAAAAAAATTTATTATTAAAATTTATAATTTAAAAATTTTATTTATATTAATTATTTTATATTCGAATTTATTTTTCGAATTTAATTAATAAAATTTTTATATTAAAAATAAAAAAAAATTTTAAAAAAAATTAAAAAAAAAATAAAAAAAAAATTAAAAAACTTTATTATATTAATTTAAATATTAATTTTTAAATAAAATTTTAAATTTTAAAAATTTTAAAAAAAATATATAAAAAAAAATTAATTAAATTTAATATTTTTCGCTTGTAGTTAAAATGACTCGTGCCACGTGAATAACACGTGACTTAATAAAAATTAATATTAGTTCTTAAAGTGGACGACTAATAATTACAAATAAATAAAAATTAAAAGTTTTATATTATTTCAAAGTTTAAATCGTCAAAGGCAAAGCACGGCGCGAGGCACGAGGGACGTCCCACTATTCATAAAGTAATGCAATTCAGAAAATGGGTCACCTGATCGGAACCCCTGACACAGCACCAGCAGGATGATGGCAAATGATCCGCCCTCCGTTCCCCCCCCCCTTTTGCCACTCTCGCCTAATACATCGTATGTAGGCGGTGAGCTCTGGGCATCGACGCGCTCAGTTGCGAACAGACGATTTAACATCGACCTCGCTTTTGACCATAATCGCGCGCCTCCCGTCAGGCATCTGACGAGGACTTAAATTGTCCATTTCGCAAATTGTATCGCTGCCCCGACTAGAAGCATCAAGTGCTTCAGTGAAGCTCCTATTGCCGTCTGCATCCATGTCCGCAAGTTGTCTTGTAGAGTCGGAACAGTCCTTTTTGAGCGTGTTCAGTGTCTGATGGTTCGATCTGTCGTTCCATGATGCAGAATGATTTCCACTTTGTTGAGTACTTTTCAGAGAATCATTAACCACCAAGCGATATATAGGGCGAAGTGATGGTAGGCAGACTATAGCAATAAGACTTAGCACTGATCAGTTAATAAAAGTAGGTCCACATACCCGCTATCACAGCCAGATTAACCTCTACTGTTGCCCAGAGAGCCATTCGAGCAAAATTCCATGTAACGTCTGGTGATTTATCATTGAGTTTGGAACATATAACGATCTGGATAATAGTTGCGAAGCAAATACTATTATTTTAGATTAGCTGATAATCATGCAGCGAGGGGTGCTTTTGACTTACAAGCCACCAAGCAGAAAGATAGCAAACAAACAAAACTTCTGATACAAGCTAATCTGTAATTTCTTGATATATGGCGCTGGCAGTGCAAGAATTGCCAAGTCCATTAATAGATGGGCTAGCACCGAACCCACGAAATATTCCTGATCGTTAATGGGGCAGTTCCCTGGTATCGATTTGTCCCAATAGGCTTGAACAGGTATGCAGTGGATTAAATTCACTACAATCTGTAAAAGTATTAGCCCAGAAGTTTATAGCTCGAGAGCTGTAGAGGGTATACATACCCTTACAATGGACCAGCATATAACTGTTGTGGCCAGGATCTTAATTGGCAGCCTGATACTCGGGACTCCGAAAATGCGCCAGTAGAAGGCAAGGAAAGCCAGCTTGGCAGGAGCCAGAGCAAATGTATAAAACAACTCTCCGATCCACAGGCTTAAGAAGAAGTCGTGGTACACTAGGGTAGAATCTCGGTTGATGGCTTCAATGTGCAGGCCAGTTCCACTCCTGATAACTAAGAGCGGCGTTGTTATGGGTGGTGTTCAACCGGAATGATTCGAAGGAGGCTCACGAAAGAATATATTAACGTCAAAACCGATTGCCATAAACTTGAAGCGACGTTATTATCGAGATAGAGATTTCTTGGATGGGGGAGTAGCGCACCAGAGCTACAAGGGTCAACCAATCGTCGAGCCGTATCGAGGCATGAACTAGTCTCCGGGCAAAGAAACGCAAAGCAACGGCGGTAATTGCTAGGATAGGCGTTACAATGACCGCAGCATGGAGATTTGGTTGCAAATTCCCGGATGGCGGATTGCTGCGAGGTATTGAATCCATTGTGAAGTCAACTAAAGAATGATGAAATCGCAGATTGCAGATTAGAACGACAAGTGCAAGTCTCTACAGATATATTAATTGTGCCTCGAGTGAGTTGGTGGTTTGGGCTCGCATGTCCATGCGTAGATTCCCCCTTCACAGTCTGTGCGACCTGGTCACCTGGACACCCCATGTACCCCATAAACCATACTGCAGGGTACTAGGATCATCTGGGGATTGGATTTGATTTGATTATGTCATACTCCACGATGCCTAAGGCATCACTTTCCGTCGCAGGCCTCTAAGGCCTATGCGAGAGGTCGTCTTCGCTGTCAGATCCCTTTGGCAGCGTGCTTTTCGACGCTTATTATCTATCTCTTGCCCCTATTCCCACTGTGGGCTGCTCGCGACTATAAGTGCTGCAAACACTGTAGCCGTTTGCAGCTCATTAGACTTTTATGTGTATCGGCACATCTAAGTCTTGACAAGTAGAGTCTTACTTCCTCCCCAGGGAAATAGTTACGCCAAGAAGACTAGGGCAGGGGGTTTTTGCTTTGGTGCGTTCACAGTCATTTTTACTCCCTTGCCCTAGTCTTTCTTGGCGTAACTATTTCCCTGGGGAGGAAGTAGCTCCTTTGGTCAGTCTTTGGCGCTCATTGGAGCGTCGTCCAATGAGGCCTTCCACTGAGCCTATCCCTGAGTTTCCCCCCGGCGCTTGCGCGCATCACCGCTTTCAAGTACGAGGGGCTACGAAGGGCTGGTTAAAAAGTATTGAGCCATGGTCCGAGCTTTCCTCTCCCAAATACTTGATTTTTGGTAGGGAAAATCACGTGCATGGCTCAATACTTTTTAACCGGCCCTTCGTACAAAGGTGCTATATACAAGGATATCCCCGTCTTATTATTCTCGTGTCTCACTTTTCCAGCGTCCCATTTCCTTGTCCCTGTATCCTGTCCTTTAATCCCTGTGTGTGTCTCCTGTTCCCCTGCTTTCCCCTATTCCTCTCCCCCCTGTTTGGTTTCTCGTGTACCTGGACCTTGGGCGCTGGAGAGGTCGACCACCGAGAACGTAGGGCCGGAGGATCATCTGGGGAGAATTCTTACCCCGAGTCTCTAAGACCGTGCGGGGACACGCTACCGGGGGAGTGCAGCGAATGCTGGTAAGATTCAGTGGTTAGAGCTCGAACGCTTGCGGAGTTTGCTCCAGGGGCACCCCAGATCTACAAATTGCGGGAAACAACGAGCCAGTCAGAGATATTATACGGCTTGCCATCCGGGCCGTCCATCATAGCCCAATTCTGGATCAGCAGCATGCCGCGGTTGAATGAATATTGGGTCAATTTGAGGTTCAAACTACACCCTTACGGCCCTTTTCAGCGTGGGTGAAACCACGGCACGATATGGCTAGATGTTAGGGGTTTATGTCAATAGGGCATATAGGGAGCACTTGTCGATTTAAGGGTATAGTATAGGGACAAGAACAGCTGTTTCTATGTCGACAATGTCTCAATGGCCTCAATGGTCTGCGGAAAGTACCCAGGAGTCCACTCGTTGTTTCAAATCTTGCATATATCCCAGCGACTCAATATTAGTTGGCGTACTTGAACTGTTTCTTTTGATTCAAATTAATATATTTTAGATTTTTAAAATGTTTCTCTCGTTCCGAAAGGGCCCGTCCGGCGGCTCGCTAAGCGAGCCAATATCGGACGGGCCCTTTCTTTCGATACTCGACGCACATTTTGCTCTGCAGGCCACTCAGGGGCGCCCCTGCGGGGGGCTACAAAGTCTTCGACTTTAGTAATTTACTCTTATTTCAAGTTTCAAGTCAAAAGCTCTTAATTTGAGCGTTTTATAAGGATTTGAAGTTGGAATGATTTTATTGAAGTAGTAGTTTTAGATTCTGCCGGGCGGTGAAGCCGATAAGCTGATAAGCTTCTTAGTGCCTAAGGCAGAACGCCCTTCTAGCAAAACTTCAATTTACACCAAGGGGATACCCCCTGGGACCCCCATCTTTATATTCAATTGCTACGATCGATTTAATCAATTTAGATTACTTTACTTAGTATATAATTCTAGGGGGAGACTTCCTAGGATCCCCCTCGAAAGCTGCGCAGCTATAGAGATATCTAGCACTTAAGTGAATGCCTTAATGCCTAAGGCAGAAACGCACTTCCGGCAGAGCCTCACACTAAGGGGACAACACCAGGAGGACACCCCTTGGGATCTTCGTCTTATATCCAGCTGCTACGATTGATTTAATTGATTATAGAGAGTTATTTACCAGAGTGACACTCCCTGGGACCTCCGTTGAGAGCTGCGCAGCTATAGAAATGTCTGCACTTAAAGAGTTTTGGTGTTTCGCTCGGAGCGATTGCGGCCTTAATGCCTAAGGCAAAAGCGCACTTAGGAGTTTTGCGGTCGCCATTTTGGCTGAGTGCGACTCTATTCTATTGATTTGCGCAACAACAAATTAATAGAATCGCTTGAAACTTCGAACCTGGCGGTATCTAATTGAGTTTCAACTTATTTATAAATCTTATCTGATTTGGATTAGCTAATATATTATAATTATAGGCGCAGCGTAATTGCATATAAATCGAGCTTTTAGTGTTCTTCACCGGATCGGCTGCATATTAGTCCGAAGTCACGAGACCGTCGAATTCCTTAATGAACCAATCAAATCGCTGCATTTGGGCACCTCGGTTAAATTTAGTGTTTTTCGCCCATATTTGAAATAACTCGTGCCACGTGAATAACGCGTGACTTGAAAAAAGTTGACATTAGTCCTTAAAGCGGACGGCCAATAATTTAAATATTTTTTAAAAATTAAACAAATTAATAAAAAATTTTATAATTAATATAATTGATTATAAATAAATATTAAAATTATATTTATTAAATAAAATTTAATTAAAAATATAAAAAAATTATTATTATTTATAATTTATAAATAAAAAAAATTTAAAATTATATATATTAAAATATCGTTTAATATTAAAATAAAATTATACGTTTAATCGAATATTAATTTATATAAATAGTTTAAACCAGTTTAAATATATTAGTAAATTTATTTTATTAAGGGAATATTTTTATTTAATTAAACGGGCAGATTAAATATTACAATACTACTCCTTTCGCGCTTTCAATTAATAGCTTTGTTCTCTTTAAGAACTATGCAAAGAGTTTTATCAGAGACATGCCCGACTATATTAAGGTCCGGCTTCGGCTGATGCAGCAGATATTCAATTCATGTTACGCCGCGATGGAGAGAGAAGGAGACCTCGATGAGCAATGCGTTGGATGCTATGGATCACTATTCTTACAAATCCGAGGGGTTGCCGTTAAACCTCACCAATACCTTCAAGCTCATCATTGACGACATGGATAAACAATATTTCGAAATCCGAACTGCAAGAAAGAAGCTTTACAATAACGATGACCTCGAGTATCCCGACAGAATTGACTTAGAGTCTTGGATGTGCGATGAACCTATCGGCTGGACTGTCAATGAGCCATCTCTAGGACCGTCCCTAAATCAACAAAGTACTCAGGGCCAACACAATGAGGAAGATGACGATGGTGGTGATAACGATGAAGAAAATGAAGATCAAGATCCTGATTCGGAATCAGAGAACGAGACTGTCATCGACAACTTTTCCTCCAACAGTGAGCATGGATCTTCTGTTATAAATGGAGGTAGCACTGATCTGTCGGCCACCCCAGATACTCCTGGCTCTTCTGCTCCATGAAATAACATTGAGGTCTGCACGATACTCTAAATCTCTGTTTCGGCGAGACCTCTTGATTCTCTAGACGTTTTGGAGGAGGTTGGAGGTGCTTTACTGGCTCTTTTGATGACTCTACTCCTCCTTTTCGAGCTTTTGATTACAGGGGGCAAGCTGTGAATCAGCAAGGCTTAGCGGATGATGGAGATAATCCCCAAGCCAGTAGCTGTACACTTCTTTTTTCAACTTCTCGATTGCCATTTGGCACTCTTCATTAATGAATGAACAACATCCAGATAATTTCCTGGACTTGACGAATACTGCTCAAGATTACACTGAGGGTGATTTACAGGTCATCTTTGTGAAATGAGTTCGTTTCCGCTCGGTTCATGCCTAACCTCTTGCATGATTTTGAAAGTCCAAGTGATCAGCAGAGCAGCGTTCTCAATCTCCCATCCTTACTTGGACTTTGTCACAAGCTGGGCTGGGAAATTGAGAACGCTAACTAGGAGCAATAGCAACAAGACAACGATGTTGGTAAACTTCATTCTACGACTTCTATATATCTACCATCCACATCTAACTCTAATGACTCTCCTGTTTTCCTCTATGTATCCTCTTTTTCTACCACTTTATACCCCTCCCCTTCAATCCCTCACCTCCCCTCTTTCTTCTTTCTTCTATGCCTCAATCAGAGTGGAGTGTATATTCAAACCCAAACCCAAATGCAACAACACAACACCAGAACCAAAGAAACACACCCAAAAGATCTTCAAGAAGCAATAGGATCAAAAAATTACAATTTGTAAAGAAGAAATGCAAAAATAACGCCACCCCATGCATCCCATGCATGAGTTATCCCTGATGTATCTGCATCTCTCGACTCTTTCTCCTGTCTTTCTAGGTATCTAGCACCCCAAGCAACATCTAGAGCTCATGCTCTGCGTCTACCGGCCTTTCTATGTCTAACGCCACACTACCAATTCTACACTCGTACACTTCCACTTCTTGTCTTGCTCTATTTTCGTTCTCACCTCAGCCACGCCTGCCCTGCTCGATTAAAGGGCTCACTCCGTTCGTGACTGTTCGCCTACTTCCCACCACCACCCATCAACCTAGGTAAACTCCTCCACCCCTCCTTCCCAGGAACCTTCGGCCTCCCAAACTCTTCATCTAGATCAAGAATAATCTTCAACGCATTCCTACTCCTCAGATAACTCAACGGCCCCTCTTGGCCCGGTAAACCACCACTGGCACCCGCAGCAGCCACACCCATATGCGGAATCTCTTTATGTTGTCCGGGCATGGGCAGAAGGTTTTGAAGGACTTCGTAACCGGCGAGCGTGAAACCGAATTGTGGGGAGGAGCGGAAGATACGAGCTGGTCCGCCTTTGAAGAAGGCTTTGAATCCTTCTTGTTTGTAGATTGTTTTCGCGGCGTGGGCGAGGCCCGTGTATGAGGATTCGCCTTTGCGGGCTTCGACTTGGAGGCGGGTTTTGATGACGTCGCAGGGGGTTGTGAGGTATGCTGCTGGCATACCAGCTATCGCACCCGCTGTCAACAATTGCAGGACACCTAGTTTCTTCGTTTGTGATTCTTGGAAATAGTCGCGCTTGAGATGGTTATAGGATGTGAAGTAGATGGCGGAGAAAGGAACGTCGCGGAGGAGACATGCGGATGCTCCTTTGTAGAGACCGACGAGACCGAGATTGCGGATGATCCACATAGCGGAGCGGCGGGGGGCGCCTTCGACGTTTTTGGCGACTTCACCTTGGACTTGGAGACGGATTTTGACGATTTCGAGGGGGTTGGTGAAGATCTGCAGAGGGGTTACGGAGCTGAGGGATAGGGAGGGGAGGAGAGGGAACTTACGACTTGACAAGCACCTGCTGCACCACCGGAGAGGAATTCGTAAGGAAGCCAAATCTTTCCATCTGGTTCAGAGAAGAAGCCTCGAGCCATGTCGTTGACAGTCAATTTGATAGCTTTCTCTGGCGCTACACCAACAAGCTGAGGTAGAATGCCGGAATACAACCCTTTAAATCCTTCATTGCGGATAACCTTCTTCGCACAATCGAGTGAGTTCTTGTATAGCATCTCTCCTACACGCGAGGAGCGCTGGTTTTGCATACGGGTCTTCACCAAATCAATGGGATACACCATAAACGCACCAAAAGCTCCTGCCAACGCACCGAGACCAAAGTGATGTACAGATTCGAGAGCATTGTGTAGGAAAGTTTGACCAGTAGTCTTGACCTTTTCCACAGCAGAGTGTCCAGCATCAGCGAATGCATTGTAGAGAGGGTTTCGCCACGAAGCATCAAGGACCTTGGCGAAATCACCGAGACCGAGTCGTCCCGAGGGCTCGTCTAGACTGGCGAAGTGGAACAGAATATCTGCTTCCATGGGTGTGAAAAGAGAAAATCGTGTGATGCGCGAAGCTTCGTTGAGGAATTCAGTTCGAGTGATCTTGCCGTCGCTGCTTTGCGCTGTCGCTTGTCTAATGATCATCTCCACCAAATCCATCTCACGGATGATGTTCTGGAAAGCTCGTACATTGGCATACGAGATCTTGCTTCCTGTTGAGATGTTGCAAAGGGTGTGTAGGTTTTCGAGGAGGTGGTCGGAGAGCTTGTGCTTGGCAGTCTGGAGGATGATGCGCTGGAATTCTTCAGGATCAATGTATCCATCGCCATCCCTGTCGAAGTAGTGGAAAGCTTGTCGTATCCTCTCGCCTTGCAGACCTCTCAACATCTGCGAGAATTGTGGGTAGGTGAGGTCGTGTCGTCGCTTCTTTCCACCACTGTAGAGAGTAGCCCATTCGCAGTTCCAATCAAAGGGTATGCTATCCGGACCTTTGTTCATCTCATACAGCTTCTTCAAGTCATCATATTTGACGTATCCAGTCTGGTCAACATCGAATAATCGGAAAGCTATCTCGTACTCGGCGTCTGGTTTCGCAAGGAGGTTCTCGAAGGTACCCCAATCGAAGAGGTTGACCCTGCCCACGTTCCGTCGGTCCGCAACTTTGAAGAGGATCGCATATTGTTCGCGCCTGATCTTATGCTGGGTTCCAACACGTCTTGTCAGTCAATGGTTCTGCAATGTATATACAGGGGGCAAGTGCGCTGACTCACGTAATCTTCACCCTCCGGCGCAACAGCATTCACGAACTCCTCCTCGCTCATATATAGCTCGCCGGTAGCCTCATCTCTTCGCGAATGCTTCTCGAAGGTCGCCTTGGTCTGTGCTGATAGCTGTTCTCCTTCCACAAGATCTGACCCGAGGAGCGACTCCTTGACGACCGCCTTCACTTCCGTAACGTCCTTCATGCTGCAGAGGCCCAGAACGCGTCGACTTTATGGCAGATCTCCGTGCTGGGGGCAGCTATTAGTAGGATTCGGCGGTGGGAGGAAAAGTTTGCAAGCTGCTTGTGCCGTCGAAAAATGGGGTAGGATTCACGGGGGAATCCGCTGTAGGCGTTCAAAAGCAAGTTCTTAACCTCGCAGGATACGCTAATTGACGGCAATGAGTGTCTTTGATGCGGAAGTGAGCGACTGAAGGTACAGAGGGAGTATCGAAGCAATAGAAACTGGGGAAGACGGGGTAGTGGTCCGTTACCAAGCTGTGTCGGTGAAGTGCTCGGATGGACGAAAATTATCTCATCGGGAATAATTCGCCAACTTACTGTTCTAAATTTTTATGGAGACCTTTTTTTGGCGCGCTCGCTTGGGCTTCCCAAGGAGGGATGGCGCGTAATGAGTCCTCGGCCTTATGGACCGCACGTGATTCTCACTTCGGAAAAGGGGGGTTGTAGAAGGAGAGTTTGTCGAAGCTTTCAAGCCACTCGGGATCACCACCCAATGGACATCAAATTGAAGCTCTGAGATATGTCCCCCACGCGGCTTGACTCGCATGGATCTGCAGTGATTGCACAACATGATCTGATCTGGAACAAGGCCGCTGTCTCGTTCACTGTACGGAGTTAGGCGGTCCAGTTATGTTCGACGAAGCCTGCATCTTGCATATCCACAGAGATCTCAGTGGACCGAGTCACTTTGGTCACATGCATGAAGACAGATATTTTTATGACACTATCATTTACTATGCGTTTTCTAAGTTTCCATGCGTTTGCCTTGGATGCCCATAGACGCCAAATGCAATCCAGAGAAACGAAGAAGAGCAACCACTCCAGAATTAAAGGAACAAAAAAGCATTACTGAGCAAGTGCCCATTTTTTCTATTGACCACAGAGCTCACCAGCATAAGTGAGCGATCAAAGCTGAAGGAAAGTCGTGATCTCGTCTCATCGTGAAGAATCGTTACGCCTGAAAATGCACAAGACAGGAAGTTGAGGCGAGTCTCGAGAGAGGTTCGAGATTCGAGGTGTTGTCGAGGAAGTATGTGGGTACAATCAAATGACTGTACGCAAGGTCGCTGCGAGTAGATGCAGCGTAATCTAACAAGCGGGTATTTTTGGGGGACCCAGATATGGTCAAGTTGGAAATACCATATTGGTTTCGACAAGAGGTCTCCATATCTGGTCCAATAATATACATGAATGGAAGGGCATAGGCGTTATGTGTTGTGAAGAGGGTTCCACTGTAACGGTCACCAGCCTAAGCGTTGACCTTGGCCCACCCTTGGAATGAGTCTCGAGTCTCGAAAGGCATGTGGGCAGCGACATCTTCGAGAGAGGGAAGGGATGGTCGGAAGTTGTAGGCTGGCATTGGCAAGACAAAGCCCTTTGCCATTTCGGCTTGAACGAAGAGCGATGCACGCTTGTATCGACGGTCGGAGTACTTGTCAAACACAGCTTGGTGATGCTTCTCTGGGTTTTCGCAACACTCCAATATCATGGCCACCAAAGGTCTCAGCTGAGTCCAGGTGTAGCCGGAGTAGTAAACATGAGCAGGAGACTGTGAAAAATTAGCATTAGCCTCAAGGTATGAATGTTCCTTGGCTTACCCAGTCACCTTTCTTCAGCATCATACGAGCGAAGCAATGAGCACCGGCAGCAACATAGCTAGGTGGACTGCCAACAAATCGCTCGTCCATGATGGTAACCTCTAAGAAGTACTTGGCTAGGGTTCGGGTCTCCAGATCATAGTCATCTGCCTTGCTGATGCGGCGAAGGAAGCTCATAGGTCCTGGCCACCCAAGCTCGAATGATAGCATGCTAAGCATGAATCGTTCAGCCTTCAGCACCTCATCGACGGTGTATCCCCCATCGACCATGTAAACGATCTCGTTCACGGATGGGCAGTTGATCTCTTCGTACTTGGCAGCAACGAAGATGGCAGTGGCACCAACCAACTGAAGTTTGCCGAGAGAGACAATCTTGCAAGACAGGAAGCGATCAATATAATTGACGCAAAGGAACAAGGTTTCTGGGAGCAAGGAGAAGCGACAGTGAACTTGAATTAGCCAATCCATGAGCACAGAGCGCATTGACCATTGGATCTCAGTTTGGTTGTCCATGTAATGTGCATTAGGCAACATCTTGATCTGTAGGATGATTGGTTAGCATGAAGTCTCAAGGAGGTAAACATTGCAGGGGTGTTGGTAAACAATGGTCAGCACGCGGTCGCATGAATTGGTCGCAGAAACGGCCTTCAGGTACGCGTGAGGGAAGCCGAACACCAGAATCTTCACGAGCTTACCTCAAGCTCGCGCATGTACGCAAAGATCTCATCGCCATATTCGGCCACCATGCTCGTGTCCCAAGCTTCGTCCTCAATTTCCTCCATGGTCCGGGCACCCTCAACCAGTTCCTTGGCAGCTGCTAATTCCCTCTCAGCCTTTCTGGTAACTTTGGGAAACAGGACAGTAGTAGCGCCCCCAGTCGTGTTATCACCGCGGGATCTATAGGAGTGCGCAGTGGTGTAACCTTGCTCGTCATAAACTTCCTCTTCCTCATCCTCCCAATATTCTTCAGGTTCGGGGAGACGAGGTGTTGGTGGTAATGCTCGGCGTTGCAAGTCAAGAGCGGTTTCAATAACTACCTCTCGTGATCCGTGTTGATCTTCCTCAATGCTAGCTTGAATACCCTCATCGAGTTCTGCGAGTTGTTGCTCTTGGGCGTCCTCGTAAATCGGATCACTTGGAGCGGGGGCCTCGAGTGAATTGCTGTAGCTGTTGTTGATTACCTTGCTTTGGGTTCGGCGAATGACAGGTTGTTCTTGCTTCAATTGAGGCTGGCTTCTATGCTGTCGAGGTCCTAAGCTCTGATGAACTGGAGCAATGGGCGCAACCTCCTGTTGACTTGCCTGGCTATTCTCAACGTCGGCATCCTTGTAGATTGAAGTAGCTCGCTTCGAGAGGGTACGCTTTGGTGGAGGAGCAAGTGGTTTCGACTCGACCTTGGCAGCAATTGAGGCAGAGATAGGATCGGAGGAAGCGGCGTAGTGGGAGGCAAAAGGAGCAGTAGGCTTGGTAGAGGTAGCAGTGGATGGTCGTTGAGCAGGTCGAAGAAGGCCCGACGGCTTCTCATGTAGAGCCGGCTTGACGATCTCAATTGTCTTCTTAGCAGTAATGACAGAGTCGTCGTGAGAAGTCGTGTTTAAGACTCGAGCAGTATTGCTAACATCACCAAAGGCAGTCCGCTTTGCCGGAGCCTTGAGTGCGTTCGGGATCATGTTGGCGAGTCCTCCGAGGGATTTATTGCGAGTATGGGCGACTTGGTTTGGCTCGGGGGCGGAATTCTCGTCGTTGTGAGCACGAGTAGCTCTCAATGGTCGCTGTGGCTATTAAAACATTATATGTTAGATCGATGTTTGTATCCGGTGCAGTGGATGGAGTATGGGGTTGTCGAGGTGATCTTATGGAATGTGGAAAAGAAATTATCGCGGGTAGCGATGCGTCAACGGCGTAGAAGCACCCATAAACAAAACTTACTCGCGCGTCCATTGTGATAGCAATGCTGAGTTAGCGTAGTCACCGCAGAAAGCAAATGCAATGGTGATTCGGCGTAGATGCAACGATGCTCGAAGGTCGGCAGAGGAGATCGCGTCCCAAAAAGTATAAGGGGTACAAGGCGGCGGTAGGTGCTTCTTGTCTTGGACAGATACTTGGGAAGGTAGCGCGTTGCTGAACCCGCGTTGTACCTGCGATAGTACGAAGCAGAAGATATCACAGCAATTCCATGAGATGAAGAGGTGAAGAGGTTGTTGCGACGAAGATGTGATGTTGAGTTGGAGGAAGTTATGCGTCGAGGAAGGAGAGGCTCTTGAGTCGACCAAAACATTTGATGGTTGGTCGGAGCGACGGCCATGTCAACAAAGACCCCTGCTAGTGGCTCGACCTGCGGCTAAGCTTGAGGTGGTTAGTCTGATACGGAAGTCGCGCTTCACGATCGCTTCTTCCCGTCGTCGCGTCCTCCTCAGAAGATCTCAAGAACATCAACTTTCTTCAAAAATGCATAACTCATCAACAACACTGAAATACTTGATCAAAATCAAAGGCGAAATACTGTCATAGTATAAGATCCTCATAAAATGGCCATTCCCCGAATCAGAGAGGTTTCTATACCTTTCCACAAGGACATCAAAATCACTGCCAAATTGAGACGATTGATGCGAATCAGTCACGTCAACACGTGATGGATTTCAACTCAGTTCCCATCTACGTCCACAGCTTCAAGCATCGCTTTCATCCCACCAATTCGCTCTACTCGATTTCTCTGATGCCCGCGATGAATTTTGCTGTATTTTCGACTTCAATACGACAACCAAGGCGATAGCTTAGCCGCTCGGAAGACGGCTTGTCTGGATCCTTCAGCGAGCACCGAATGAAGAATGCATGAATTCGACAGAGGCATTAAGCTGAGCCATCCCCGATCTCCACTTCGAACGATTGAATACTCGAAAGTATTTGGCCGAATATCCAAGCTACATGCGCCTATTGGCCTTCGTTGTCCTCGAGGAACCTCGTACCTGGATGTTCATCTTCACCAGACTCCGATTTGCCAGTAGTCAGGGATTTCCTACCGACAATTGCGCTTATGGCGCACACCACCACATGTCTTGTTCTCCTATCAGCACACACTCAACTTTGTCCCGTGAAGGAACGGCGTGACCATCCTTCCTCTGTTGACGGCCAGATGTCTAAAGTATCGAGGTCTGCGGTCTGCGGTCTCCCGGCCAAGGACCTGTTTGGAGTCGCGACTTCTGCAAAAGCCCATTGGGTCGTCGTCATCAACTTCCCAACCCTTTGCCGGATGAACAGGAACGACACGAACTATAACGCAACCCTGTGCCCTGGAATGTCAACAATCAACAATCACTCGTGCTTTCGGGCCCAAGGATAGCCAGCTTTCAATTCAACATTGTTCTGCGATCGCAACAGTCCTGCAGCTCTTCTCCCCAGCCCGTCACATCCTCGGCCGTCACACACAAGAGCTAGCCTTCGCATCTTCCTCCCGACTAAAAATGCATCGTAGAAGATCCATCCAGTCAATGATGGCGGAATCCACCGCAAATCGCCAACATCCTAGCTGAATTTGCCCATCCCGGCCCCATCAATCGAGCAGTGTTCAATCTGCCGTAGGCCCTACGAAGCTATGGGCATAAATGGTACTTGAAACTGTCCGCCAGCGCATACCAGCATCCTGGGGCGCAACTAATATTTGCAGATGGTTCAATAACGTTCTGCTCACCGACATGTGTTGCGCGATTCTAGGCGGCTGATAGGGCCTCTCTGGTCATCAAATACTTTTTGAGACATTGGAGTTCCAGGATTTTTCACATCATTCCCAGAAGATTCAAGACGTCAAACGATGGATTTTGACCGTTACACCCATGATCATTCTCGACCCATCCCTGCCTCAGACGTTGGCGCATGCCATCATTGGCTCCAACAGGCTCCATTGGCTGGGACAGACTTTAATCAAGCACTTGGCCACTGCTTCTTGAGTTGTCTCGACCACACCTGGATGTACAGGTTATTCAAGTCGTATCGTAGTCGCATGCGCTCGGGGACCTTGATGCCTTCCGCGCTCCTATAAAATATGTGCAGAGATTCTGATATCTTGTGGATGTTTCCAGAGAGGCAGGAATGGTCCGAAAGCGGGATGCAGACAGACTCGACCAGCGAGGCATTATCATACGAAATCTCTCACTCATCAGCATTGGATGGTAGACCGGCGGATAGAAAGTTGCGTACATTTAAACTAACTGGACTTTGATCTGAGCTCTGTGTATCGTTACCTCTATGGGGACGTCTGGATATGGAGGTTGAGAGAGCAAAGTGGGCAGCCATGCCCAGCAACAACGAAAAATGCACACCATTATTTTGAAAGATACGCAGTGAAGATACAATTTCTCAGAGCGCACATTCTTTTTATGAATAGAAAATTTTCAAGACAATTTAAATATCATATCTTGGAAAATATGTAGTTCGTGCGAAGTTATGTTGAAATGCATAAAATCGTGGCTCTGAGTAACCACTTCTAGATCCACCTCCGCTTGCCGACTCTTCTCCTCTCTTCAACAACACCCAAGGCTTCGAGAGGAGGAACGCACAACTAACCACCGGAAAGGTAAGCATCAAATCCATTTCTTGATATCTGCCACTATCATCCCAACCCACCGAGGACTTTAATCTCGCAAGAAATCATCTGCTAACATCATCTGTTCATTGCAGGTCTTCGAGACGCCAATTGGAGCGAACGACCAGTTCAGATGCCTCGATAGCCCTCCCAACGACATCCATTTCGATCAAATGTGAGTTCCCATCATTATTTGATCTTATGCGATCAAGTATTCGAACTACATTACACCCCATACTTCTCCTGTCTGTCGCTGCACTTCTGCTCTGAGCGGGTCAGCTCCGAAGCGCCCAAACAGGACTCTGCAGCGCACAATCCCATCATTGCTCCCATCTCTTCATCAAATGAAGTTTATTTATCATCCTCGAGTCTGTCATAACCAATACTAACATCTGCTACCATTAAGTTCGACCAGAATACCCTACGTTCGTTCCATCCATTCAATCCACCTGCTTTGCGACAGCCGTCCCATCGCCCGCCCACAACCTTCACATTCTCGACGCACAACTATCACTCGATCAACAACAACGTCAATCGGTCAAGAAATAATATACCCATAGGGGAATGGAACTATCCAATCTTCTATCTGGTCCAGCATCTGCCCAAACACAAAACCGTCAGTTTCACGATACTGCCGCACCTTCTCGCACACACTCCTACCCAACCCGAACGGGGATGGATGCGCGAAGTAACCACAGGATGGCTACACCACCGGCAACATATGGAAATGGTCACTCCAATTCTACCACTCCTCACAACCCAAGCATGTCTCCCTTTGGGAGCCCAACCCCGAAGAGTGTCGCATTCGAGCTGCTCTTCCCCGAATCACCTCAATATCGTGCGCGCCTCCCTATGCGTGTGCAGATCTTTCCTCACGATACCACGGATTCAATCATCACTACCGTCAAGAACTTCTATGGCTTATACGCTGGGCCGGGTGGTGCTAAAGGAGTAAGTTTCGAGGACGAGCAGGGCAACACCCTCATCGCCCGCTACGAAAATCTCCGAAACAACATGGTTGTATATGTCAGAGTGATTGAGGAGCCTGGCCCACCAGGGGCATATGGCCCTTCATCATATCACTCTGGCTCTCCCGTCCTGCAGCCTGCTAGCAATTACTATCCTGGCGATGGACATCAAATGCCGCCACCACAGCCAGCCCAGGCGCTCAATTATGGCCAGCCTCCATCAAGACCTACATCAAGGACATCTCGCAAGCGCAGCACCTCTCCTGGCCAAGGTCGTGGCCGCCGAAGTGCATCTGCCAGCACAAATCCACCTCCGATGAAGAAGAGCCGGTCCAGGTCTGGTTTCAAGAGCCGTGGGTCGAGCGCACATGGCAGTTTCGCAGATAATCACAGTGATGGGCTGAACGGATACAGCAGTGGAGATGGCGCTCCTGGTTCAGTTTCTAGCAGGACCAAGAGTGAGCATCTTGGGAATACTGAGATCAGCTTGGACAATATTGTTGAGGGTGGGCGACGAAAGAGGGCCAAGTTTGAAAGCTCTGTAAGTTAACTTGGATCCATTTGTCACAGTTACTTTATTTTCCCTATATACTAATGTTTGCCCGCTAGGAATTACCACTTTTCGCTCCTCCGCAGATGCCTGCAGCCACCTCGAACTCTTCCGTCTCTCCCGCTCGTCGCAACGAGCATCACCGATCATCCTTCCCCTTCACCCACCCATCACAACACCCATTCTCGAATCCTCAGCCACTACAATCTCCACAAAGCTACAGTAATGGGTTTGGACAGCCTGGGATGTATACCACACCTGCACCTGGTCGTCGGACCAGAGGTGCTGCCGGATACCCTGCCAATGGGCAGTCAATTGGAAGCACACCCAATGGCAACAGCTCTGGCATACTTCCAACACCCGACCCAACAGTCGGAAGCTGTATGTCAGAGGAGGATAAGGATGTTGCGCTTCAATTGATGAGATTAGGCGAGATGTCTAATATCTCCCACGGCCGCACATCTGCTTCCACGCTTGACGATACCTTCAGCGGGCGAGCAGATGCTGCTTCTTCCACTGGTGCAACTAGTGAGGGAGAGAGTGAGAGCGAGAATGAACTTCCACCTCCTCGTCGCCAGAAACGCGAGGCAAGCCCAATCCTGCCACCAGGTCATGTCAAGAAGTTCCGCCAGCATTTGGATGATATCTTGCCAAGCCAGGATAGCACTGAGCCCAGTGGAGATGAGGGGGACTACGAGGATGGCCGTGATGAAACATTCAGGCCAGGTTTCAAGGACGATGCTATGAATCTTGATGAAAACAAGTCAAAGATGATCAAATCTAAGAGCCTCCCCTCCATCATGGGCAAGCCCCGCACCAGCGCTTCTGGAGCCAAGGTCAGGTCTACCAAGTCTAAGACTCAGCAGCGACCAGGTCAGATCAAGTCGAAAAAGTCCATCAGTGCTCCGAGCAGCGCAAAGCCAATTTCTCCAACCTCGCTACCGCCACCATCTCGCAAGACCTCGAATGCATCAGCGCTGGCCTTCCAGCATCAACTTGGTGAGGATGAAGAGGATCTCTCCTCCAAACCCCGCTGCCAGCGATGTCGCAAGAGCAAGAAGGGTTGTGACCGTCAACGCCCTTGTCAACGATGCAAAGATGCTGGTCTCAGTGCAGATCAATGTGTCAGCGAGGATGAAGGAAACGGCCGCAAAGGGCGCTATGGACGCCACATGGGTGTACCCGTCAAGAAAGACGAGTTATCTGTGGACACGAGCATTCTGCCTCCGGTGGTGGCAGCCGGCGGTCAAGGCAGTCCCGATAAGAGCAAGAAGAGAAAGCGGTAGATGGAAAGTGGGTCATCCAATCAGCAACCTTGCCACGAGTCATTGCACCGACCAACATTGACTGCATCGCGAATCTCGACCAACAACACTTCATTCGTGTATTAACGATTCTCTCCTCTCGTCATCATACATCTCTACACCTCTCGGTATCCGGTCCTCCAAAAGCAGTTATATCTCCTATCGTACACGTTGTCTATTTCCTTCGGCATTCTATTGTGGGGTTTGAACAGCATGGCGTCTGAAATTTCTATCTTTGTCTCTTGTTCTTATCGAACGTAACGTACTTTGTTGTAATTGGTTTACTGGCGGTGTTATTTGTTGGGTCTGTCTTGGGTTTGGCTTATTGTGGAGGTCAGGTATGCCAAAAAGCTCGAGAACACCTACACACTCCTTTTACGATTGATGGATGAATATATTATACGATTTTCCTTTTGCTGCCTGTCTTGTTTCTATTGCGCTTTGAGGTTTTCTGTTGGTTTTATTGTTGTTGCTGGTGGTTAAATTGAGAGGAAAGCGAAGCATATATCACTCTGCGACACAATGCAGTGTATTCTGGGCGCTCGTCTTGGATTTTTACCTGGGTTCGGAGGGAATTTGTGGAGGCACAATACAAAGAAATAAAACAATGGGAGGAGTAAATCGCAGGTGGACTTGGTAGTTTGGTACGGGGTTAGGAAAGAAGGAATGGGAAGGAAAGGAGGGGTTATATGAGTGAATGACAAACAAAGGGTTTTCTTACATCATCAGCAGTCAGGCCGAGCAATTGAACAATATTCAAACAATTTCCCTCACATATAATAACCTAAGCGATAGCGATGCGGGTGATTTCATACCCGTGCATCCGTGCATAGCAGCTCGAATATGCCTTCGCTTCCACCCAACGCCACGGCTTCAAAAGGCTGCATGATGATACATCTGAGCGTAAGCCACTTACTTCTCAGCCACTCACTCCTCATCCCTTCAATTCCCTTGCTTCATACCAATACCAATGCGAATGCGCTGCTCCTCACTCTTTCCTCACATCACACTCTAAGTCTTCTTTTGCCACCTCACCCCGCACAAAATGATCAACTCCCAATCCAATCACCACAGCAAGAAAAAAAAAAATGCAAGCAGGAAAAAATTTCTCGTCGCCATCGCTTAAAACATTCCAACCAAGCAGGCTCCTACAAACGAACGGACAAACGAACGCACACATGTTCCCCACTCGATTCCATCGAGTAAAATTGACTTGTCTCGTCTCGTTTCGTCTCTCCCCGCAGCGCAATGCAGCGCAGCGAAACCGTCACAACCCGAATCCTCGAATCTGCTCTACGGCTTTCTAGCCGTACGGTACCCGTGTTCCAGGGCCCAGACCAGCACAGGCCCGATCCGTGCTCGAAGCGAGCCGAGTGGTCGGTTTGGCTTCGGGACAAGCTTTGGCCTTTTCAGGCTAGGCAAGCCCTACTGTTACATGGCTTGTGTGTACTTATCTTCAACAATCGAATCTATTGTTCTGGTGTCAGATCTGTGTGTTATTTGTTTCGCTCTCGGTAGGTAGGTAGGAGATGTGATGTGAGAGTTAATGATTCATAAGGGGAGAGTGAAGTAAGTGAAACTTGGGATTGGGCGGGTCCTGGGTATGGCACGTGACTGACTGAATCTTCCTCCCAAGCTGGACTGACTGTAGTTTCGATACCTATGCAACTTAGTGGCACAAAGAGTAGGGCTTCGCGCGGTGGTACCGTATTGCCTGTGGAAGCTAGTTCCGTGAGGTGAGGTGTCGGTCATCGAGGTAGTGGTATTATTCTAGTTAGTTGAACTTCTTATTCTTCATCCTATCTGCTAAAGACATGCGATCGAAGAACTCGGTCGCTAAAGAGCTAGTGTGTTGTGGACGCAGACGCACGCGGGGGCTGTCTTCCTCCCGTGCACCTGGGCGATTTGGGAGTGGTGTTTGTGTTTGTGCGACGGGACTGTTCTTCCGACGCCGTAGTTCTAGGTCTTTAAGATCGAGATCTTCTGTGTCTCTGCTTCCTGTCTTCGAATTCTGTGGAATAATTTTTGATTGTGGTCTGTTGTTGTTGTTACTCGAGCTCGGGAGGTTAACGTTCTCCATTGCGTGGAGAATGGCAAGATAATGTGGACTCGTTGATTGCGGTACCTGGAGTTGGTGGAATAGAGCGCTTAGGCAAGCTTGCTGTTCGGTGTTGGATAAGATTTTAAACCAAGATTGGAAGAATGATATATCGTCTTTGTATCCGGCATCTAGGCCTTTGTTCACCCACCAGGTGAAGTCTTCCAATGTTTCCTCTTGATCCGAAGAAGCAGAGATGCATGAAGATATTCTATTCTCGGAGCGTATAGGACCAAGTGAAATGACGGCAGGGTCAAAAGACAGATACGCAGAAATAGCCAACGGTACGGACAAAATCACAAGTGTGGAGAAAGCATCAAACCCAGCTACGACTTTCACTTGATCAGCGGGTATCGGCATGTTGCTCAACCATTCCGTGATGTGGTCTCGCATGTCATCGCTAGGTTGAAAGGTTTCTCGAAGGCGAATCGCGAATGCAAGCTTCGGTACTGGTGACCCGCTACCTTGCGACATGAGATTATCCCATGGTGATGAGTTGGAGGCAGATGGACGAGTGTCGTCAGAAAGTTTTGGAGAAGCGACTCCTTCGCTTGGATCCGCCGATGCAGGCTCGTGGGCTGTGGTCTCGTCTCCGATAGCAGGTGCATTTGTTCCAGAATTTTCATCGTCAAATCTCACTCGCTGAGCTCTTGGTTTCACAGGGCACAGTTGGATACTTCTGGGCACTGGGCTGTCTTGCGTCAAGACCAAGTGTATTGGTGCTGGATGACGCTCAAGCTCATACCCACTTGCACTCAGATCTTCTGGCATTCGACTCTGGATTCTGAAGAAGATATTTCGATACAGCTCTCCCACACTAAATGAGGGTCTCCAGCTTAAGCGGCGGAGTTCAATGACAAGTGCGCTGGTGAACGAGTATGGACCTACGCCATTGGCGATTTGGTTGTAGGCGCAGGCGGAGATGAGCTCGTTGACGCCGTAGCCTTCGGATGTGTTTGCTGTTCCGGATGCGCAGCAGTCTAGTAGGATGAGGACATCGCTTGGAGATTCCTCTAATATAGTTTGGATTCCAGCCCATTTCACGATTGGACATTTGGCTTTCTTGTTGTTTCGCCAACTTGTGGAAATCTGTTAGCTTCAAGTGTTTGAATTGGAGTTGTTCTTTGGTACATAAGAATCAAACATTCAACCTACCTTGTCCACGCAAGGACTCGAGTATCCAACAGTCTTGCGTGCCCTGCATAATATACAATCTTCAACTCCTTCGTACTCTCATCCGTCGGCTCTACGAAATCCACAATCTTCTTCGTGAGTTTATGATGACAGTTCTGGTCCGGTATATTCCAATGCTCTGTGTCATATCCATACACATCCTGGAAGACTTTGTGTAGCTTCTCAATCTCGAGAGAAACAGGAAGCTTTGGATCTTCATCTGACCAACTGATTAATAGAACCGAAACGCGGGAATAACGCGACCAAGCTCTTTTGTTTGGGAACACAGCATTCGCGGCTGCTTGGAGAGCCTCACCAAACGTTTTCATGGAGGTATGGTAGTTCCATCGGTCGATATCGGCTATTGTTGGTGGAGAAGGTGTGGAGTTTGGACTGATGGGACATAGATCTAGATCTAACGATTTGTCATCATTGCCTGAGTTTGGAGAGACAGAAGTATCGCCAGCCTCGCCATCCGACGGAGGACTTTTGGACGGGAGTTGAGTGCTTTCATCCATCGTCTTGATCCTTTCTTCTGGTTACATGAGTGGGGACCTGCCGTTTGACCTTAGGAAGTTTCATCTGAATGCTTTCTTGGCCTTGCGCGATAAAATGCGTGGAAACATCGGTGCCGAATGCGGTTTCCGGCTGAGGCTGACGGCTTGCAGCGAATGCTTCCAATCATGTTGTATACTGTCATGTGACATACTTTTGAAGTCCTTACCGTCATAGTATTTGAAGTCTCTTTGTAGAATGGTCAACATGGCCAGATAACTGTTTAGCTGGTATCTTAAGATGACTGGCGTTGAAACCTGCTTGGAGGCAGTTGATACCGGAGACAAGCTTGGAAGGTGTCGGCAGAGGAAAGACATGTCAGGACCACCTCGGCGTGTATCTAGATGCTAGGCTTATTATGGCAAGCTTCCCACCGCCGTCGGGCTTCGTACATTAACAGTTTTCCATGTGCACCGAAACTACATCAGAATCTCATATAATTGTATTTTTAAGCTAAAAGTTTGAATATCTGTGTCTGAAACATGAAAAAAAAGAGAGAAAGTGTCAAGGTCACGTGGGTGTATACATCTCGAAATGATGATTCGTTCCTTTTTCATCTATCTTTACAAGCTTTCGTACCCGTACACGAATAGCTCTTTGAATTTGTAACGGCTATTGCAATTCAAATGTCCAAGCTACTCTCCTGCTACTCCAGATATTCTATCAATATGTGCCAGGCCCGCACCGACTCCATATCTGGGGTACAGAGACAGCGTCGGATCTCCCCCGTCTCTCCTCTGGGGTAGTATTCGCTGCTGTCATCGTGGTGAAATTATAGTTCTCGACTCGCGGATTCTCGAGAAGCATCACATCAGCTATATGCCAATCCTCTTATTGGTAGATATCAGTCACGAGTGAGCTATCTGCGGGCTGGGTGAGGATATACTACGTACAGGCCCTTTTAATTGTCTAGCGAGTCCGAAAACAGCTCTTCGGCCGTGGAGTGACGTCGTGCATCAGCCAATCAGACCACCAGAAAAGCACCTGCTCCATACCCAAACAGGTGATTTCTTATGCTGCTTTAAAGTGAGCTCATTCCTCTGATTTACATTGAAATCATTAATTCAATGGATTATTCAACGCCAGAGCCTCTACATATCCCTACACCTCACACACCTTCGCAAGAGTCTACAAGGGATGAGAAACTGCAAATCCAAACCCTTTATTATACAGCTGGTTGGAGCATTGCTGACATTTTGCTCCAATTTCCTAGACTTACTCACAGAC
>MU119724.1:0-23851 GCA_014904845.1 Acephala macrosclerotiorum | reverse complement strand
TTAAATAATTAAAATTTATATTATTTTTTTTTTTATAAATAAAAAATTATTTTTTTTTCAAATAAATTATTATTTTTAATCGTTTGAAATCGATCGTTTTTTCGTATAACGATAATAATAATAATAATTAAAAAAAATTTTCGTAAAATATATTAAAAATTTAAAATTTTTTTAAAATTTATTAAAAAATATAATAATAATTTCAAATAAAATTATAATAATAATTTATATAAAAATTAAAACAAATAAATTAATTAATTTTTTAATAAATTATTTAAAATTTAAAAAAATTAAATAAAAAAAATAATAAAATTAATTTTAAAAAATAAATATTTATTTATTAATATTTGTTTTTATTTTTTTATTTAAAAAAATTATTATTTATTTTATTTATATAAAAATTTATTAAATTAATTTTTATTTTATTTAATTTTATTTCGATTTTAATTATAAAAATAAAAAATTATTAATATTAAAATAAAAATTAAAAAAATTACGTATTGAAATTATATAATTGAATTATATAACTTTTAATTAGTATATAAAAAAAATCTTTTTTTAAAAGTTTTTTTTTTTTCTCTTCGTACAAAAATATAAACATAAATAAATACAATTGATATTATTGCAAAGCAATTTGGTATTACGTGTTTCGTGCTTTTCTTTATGCTATTCCTCGCAGTATTCTCTTTCGACACTTGCCCTAGAACTCAACTCAAGACTTCAGGCACTTACTTTTGAAATATCTCCAGATTGGTAGTACCAAACGACATATATCGCAACAACAAATATCGCAAGTACTTGGGGAGGTCGTGTCGACAAGTACCCCGATCGCCATGTAACTCAAACATGGAATGTCTGCCGACTGGTTGGAATTTTGCTCAGCGAGTCCATCCACGAGTATTGCACGGTGCCGTGTGGAGAGCTCAAGACAGCGCGCACCAACATGATACTGAGAAGAATGACGAAGGGAAACATCGAGATCTCGATAGAGGGGATATGTGCTTCGGTGCCACAATACCTTGACTGCAGCAATCAACCAGTTTGGAGGCAATCTGCTCCTGGTATTAACCAGCAGGCGATGACCCATGTTCATTTTCCGGCCGAGAAACTGGACTGCTATACCCTCATTTTCCCTCTTTACGTCGCCGAACGATCGAGGCACATCTCAATCAACAAGAGATTGTGGATTATCTAGGCTCAATTGTAATATCTAATTTCCAGTATTAATACGATATTGATACTAAAATCGTAAAGTATTAGTATTATCGATAAAATATCGATTTTTAGTGAACTTATTACATAATATACTTTTTTTTTCTTTTTAAAATAAATTCTATATTTCTACGAAAAATCTTTTTTATAATACTATATTATATAAAGCTTTTTTTTTTCGTACAATTACTATTATTACTTTTATTACGTTTATTATTTTTAAATAAATTAGTTTTAAAAAAAAAGTATTTAAAATTTTATTCTTTTTTTAATATTTTAAATATTTTTATATTTTAATTATTTTCGATTTTATTTACTCTTTATTTCAATTTATCGGACGACGAGTCTCTGAAAATATTTTTTCTAATTTATTATTTATTAGTAAAATTAAAAAAATATTAATAATTATAAATAAAAACTTTAATTAATATTGTTTTTACGTATTTTAATACTATTAAATAAAAGTTTTTCTTTTATTAAAATTGTACGATTCAAATAAATTATAATTTTTATACTCGTTTTTATTTGCGAATCGAATAATTACTCGAAAAAATAAAGTAATTTGTTTAAAAATATTAAATTCGAGTGATTTACAAAACAAATTATTATATAAAAAAATCGAAAAAATAAATAAAACTATAATTTTTTTTTTATATTTTTTTTAAAATTTTTTAATTTTAATTATTTTTTTGATTAATATATTTTAATATATTTCGTACGATTACAAAAATTTAAAATTAATATAACGATATAAATTAAAAATATATTAATTTTTATATAATAATTATTAAAAATTTCGTATATTATTTTAATTCAATAAAAAAAAAATTTATTTTTTTTATTTTTATTTTTTTTATATTTAATTTAATTATACGAAGAAAAAAAAAATTTTTTAATTTTATTTTTATTTTTATTTAATTAAAATATTTATTATAAAAAAAATAAAATTAAAAAAAATAAAAATTTTTTTAATAATAAAAATAATTTATTAAAAAAAAGTAAAAAGTTTTTTGATTATATAAAACTTTTTTTAATTTTTAAAAATCAAAATATTTTTTTTAAATTTTTTCTTGTAATTTTAATAATATTTTTTTATTACAAACTATAAATTAAATAATACAAAAAGTATTTAATATTAATTATTTTACTTCGTATAATTATTTATTAAAATTAGTCTTTTTATAAACGTACGAAATTTTTTGGTTTTTTTAGTCGATTTACGAATATAAATTACAATATTATATATTTAATTAAATAGATTTATAAGTTTAAATTAAGTTTTTATTATTTTTATTATATTAAAAATTTTAATTTTTTTTTATTAATTATATTCGTAAATAAAAAGATTTATATAATAAAATTAATAATATGATTAAAACAATAAATATATTAATATTTTGTTTTTTAAATTAAATCGAGTATATTTTTTAATTTTTTTTAAATTAATCAATAAAAAACGTTATTTGTAAAAATTTTATTTTTTACGATAATTTTAAATTTTTATACGATATTGTAATTTTTAAAGATTAATTAAAGAATAATAAATTGAATTTTTAAATTATAATTAAAAAATTTTTTTAAAATAAATTTTATTTTTATTTTTTTTGATTATACGTAATAAAATAAATACAAATTACTAGTAAAAATTAGCGATTTAAAAAAATATAAATATTAAAAAAAAATATAAATATATAAAAATATTGTTTGAAATATTCGTCGTATAATATTTTAATACTTTTTTTAAATTTTTTTAATTAAATTAATAATTTTTAAATAAACGATCGTAATTTTGTTTTTGAAAACTCGATTTAATATTTAATAAAAAATGTAAAACTTTAATTATTTAATAAGACAAAAAAATAAATTTCGTACGACGATAAAAGTAATCAAAATTTCAATAAGAATTGACGTATTAAAACAAAATTTTAAAATCTCAATATTAAATTTTTTTTTTATTAGTTTTATTAGATTATTAATAGTACTATTTTAATTATTTATTAATTATTATTTAATTTTTGTTTAAAAAATTTTTAATAATAATTTAATAATAGTTTTTTAAGTATTTTTTTATATTTTTTATTATAATAATATCGTACAACGAGTTTTTTATTGAATTAATATAACGAGTATAATAAAAATAGATTTAAATTTTTTTTTTAATCGAATAATAATAGTATTTTTAAACGAGAAATTTCTATTTCGTATTATAGTTTTAAATAGTTGTAATTAATTCTATTGAAATAAAAACTATAAAAAAAAGTTTGATTTAAATAGAGAAAATATTTTGAAAATATAATTCAAATAAAATCGTCGTACGAAAAAAAAGAAGTAAAGAGAAAAAGAATTGTAAAGTGCGAAGTAAAAAAGCGATATAAGAATCGATTTTTTATTAATACGTATCGATATTTGTAATATTTGATTAATACTACTTAGTATCGATATTGTATCGATGTTTCAAGTATCGAAGTCGAGCCTGGGATCATCAAGCGGCTACGGCACGTGTCAATTCACTTCGACATTCGCAACGCTGAGCTCGTTGCTCGAATATTGGAGCTTGGAGGGGATGTGGACCCATGGAAGATTTATGCTATGTTAGGGGGCTACGCATTTGTTACTTGAATTCCAGCCAGACACGAGTCAGACCAAAAAGCTATCAGCCAACGGCACTCAATCAACAAAGACCACGAGTAGAAATGTACAGGGATCGTTGGGAGATTGAAAAGATCCCATTGAAGATCAAATTCTTGTTTTAACTCGCGACTATGAAGAAGACCTCGGCTTTTTGTGTCCCCTGACCACAAACGGCCACCAAATAAACACACGAATGTCCCACTATTCCCCAGACTACTACTTGCATCGAATTTCAATTTCCAGTGGCACCCAACTCAATCACGAAAGGAGCCTCTTCCCAGCTTGCGCTTCCCAAACAAACACCCTCTTGTCATCACCATATTTTTGAGCGGTACACTCACTCGGATCGCCATAATCAAACCTCTTCATCTCGTCAATTGCATGCTCAATGTTCTGGTCGACGTGAAACATCATGATTTTCTCGTTGATGCCAGGTATTGAAACACGTGCGAGCCAGGTACATTCTGGCCTTTGAAGAGCTTAATAGTCGAGATTACCTGATGGGCCTTTACGTGCGTCTGCGATCTGGTCGCGAGTCATATCAAAGGCAATGTTCTCGAGATTGTTGAAGCAGGCGACCTTGTTTCCTGGATGCTAAACCAGTCTTCTTTCGGAGTGTTCCTGCGAAATACACATTCAGCATTTGGCTTGATTACTGGATTCAAACGAGGCTCATGAAGTTTTGCGTCGGTTTGATCGGGTTTCTCTGGCTTCGATTCCTCAGTTTGACCTTTTTGACTGTCTGCTGAAGGCTAGGACAATAAGAAAAGCAGCGCAGAGACTTGTAAACGACTGTTAAATGATGAATTTTCATCAGCTCGGCAACCTTGAGTTTCTTGAACTTTGCCTGGTTGCGATTGGTCAAGACCTAGTTTGACTCTCTGTATGCTTCGCAAGCTTCTGCGTACATCTCCGGGTCTTTTACAACGGCCAGGAGAAGGTTGGGACATTGCAGGCCTGGCTCAAGTGCGACAAGATGCCGGAAGATTTCCAGCTTGACCTCGGTAGGGTAGCGTTTGTCACGTAAATCGATCCCTACGAAAGCAGTGCTCCAGACTTTTACTTTAAACTTTTTAAAGAACTAATTATAAAGCTTTTAAAACTATGTAAAAGAAATAAATAAACTTTTATATATTTTTATAAAAATTAAAAACAAAAAATTTATAATTTTTATAAAAACTTTAAAATTACGTAAAAAGAGTAAATATGTTTTTATATGTTTTTACAAAGGTTAAAATTAAAAATTAAAAAAACAAAAATTAAAATTATTTAAAAAAATTCGAGTATTTATAAAAGTTTTTATTTTTTAAAATATTTTAAACTAATTTAAAAAAAAGTTATTAAACGTATTTTAAACGTGTTTTTAAATTTATTTTTTTAAATATTAATATTAAAAAAACGAGAATAAAAGGAATTATTTTAAAATTTAAAGTTTAATTTAAATAAGTTTTTATATATAAATATAATAAATGTAAATGAGTATATAAACATAAACAGAGAAGAAAAAGAAAAAGAAAAATACTTAAAAAATTAAAAGCTTTTTAAAAAATGAAAAATAGATTTTTAGCTTATTATATTGCGCTGAGCCTCAAATTGGCCCTCTTGCTCTCATTTTTAGCGCGCTCTAGTCGCAAATGAGAGCACTTAATCAGAGGCCCTCTTTAGTTGTCTGTGTTTTCACCTATTTTTTTGCATAAAAGTCTGGAGCATGCTTTCTTAGGGCGATTCTAGGTACTTCCGCGTCAGTTTCAAATATCTTGATATGGGAAGCGTAGAGGATTGCTTACATCTTTCGATTGTCCTCCATTTCGTGGAACTTTTAAAACGATTGTCGGGGCATCGAATTGTCGATTGGTCGTGGTGTCCTGTTGTCGAGGTTGGTGGGGTCATAAGATATAGTGGCGGCAGAACCGAAACAAACGGGCCAAGTAAAAAAAAAACTAGATCAGTTCACTCCTTGCGAGTTTTGTGGTTATGGGGCCACCTTTGGAACCGATGTCTGACTTCTAGGTGATTCTTCAGCTAGCACTACTAGAGTCAAAGCCCCTAACACCATGAAGAGAATAAACCATCCTAATCACCGGACACTTCACCTACATCTTGGTCTTCCTAATCATGAACAATTAATTCTATTTGCCTAGGAGAGCTTGGAGACGCGATTGACGTTTGTAACAAAGAACAGCATAATCTTTTCAGTAAACCTGAAAAGAACAATAGCAATTAATCCTGTCGTCTTGTTTCAAGTCTCGTCTAGGTTCGGTCTAGCGGTTCATAAGACAAAGAACATTGTTTCTTATTGTTCTGGGAGATCAGCAAACCAAAATCTCGCCCAATCTTTCAAAGTTATTACTATCTATTGCCTTCGAAGTAGATCTTTAAATAGAAATTACGCCCATTCGCGTATAAAGTGGATTTGAGCCTTCGTCCTATTGTTTCAATCTCCCTTCTTTGCTAGAAGAATTGAAGGGGACACGATAAAGTACTGCCAGCAGTCAAAAGGGATGACTTCGGCCAATTGTGTCCCTAGCTACGAGAAAGTAAGCCAAAAAAGTTCCAGGCGCGGCCGAGGCATCCAGGACATTGCAGACATCCAAGATTTGGTTGGTTAGGGTTTGCGAAATGCTATTCAGCCACATGAACAGCAATAGCCATTTGTTTTGGGCTTCGGAGGAGCAATCAAGAAGACCTGTACGTCACGGAACAGCAATATTTGACATCATTCTGCTGTACAACTTGCAAACAAGAAGATAGTCATCCCAGAACAGAGGACCTGTAAAAATCATATAGCCCTCAAAGCACCTCCCAAACTTTTTTCATTCATCCATCCACAAACACAAACTTCTCGACATCACATTCTGCATCGCACCATCACAATGCAGAGCGACAACAAGAATGTCCAGGATCTCCCACGAGAGCTTCGCGAGCAAATCTGGGAGCACCAACTCGATCTCCAACCTACCTTTCTCCCGCCTCCATTGCTCTTGGCCGGGAACCACTTTCTCCAGGAAGAGTTGACTGAGGTGTTCCGCAAGGTTAATTACGTTGTCACTATCCAGAACCAGGCAGCCTTTCGCAGAATGCCAATGGATGATCTGATGCAGCTCCGTCATCTAACCGTGATGTGGGAAGGCAACGGAGATCCAGTACTAGCCCCATTACCTGGTACATTAACTCCCCTGAACCTGGACTCAGCAGTAGCCAAACTCAAGAACAACTTTGAAAGCCTCACCATGGACTTCCGAAGACCAAACGATGGACTCAAGTGGCGATCAATTACTCAGCATCTCATCATAGGCGGCCAAGGATCCGTGACCAAGGTCACCACAGTCCACAATGGTCGTGACCTGCAGGAGGATTTCGTCTGGAAGTTCTTCACTCGCATGTTCAGCTCCGCTGGGAGACAATACGATATTCCAGGCAGTACTGTGATTGCTTGGGTATGGGAAGGTGGCGGCAAGCACTTCCTGCAACGTGCCCTCGAAGGCAAAGGAAATGAGTTGCAGGCTGGTGGTTAAGTTACTGAGAGGAAAATGATGTCCCAGAATGCTACCAACAATTGAGATTTGAAGAGACTCTGGCCTTATGACGCAGCCTGTTCGTGTAAGGTCATCGGAGGAGCCATGAGCCTTGAGGAAGCAATCCTTGAGCGTACCATAAATAGCCAAGAAGAAAATGAAAGTAATTCAACAAAATACACCTGCACCAACAAACAAAAGTGAACTCCTTTCGTGAAATGCTCCTGCGACAGGCAGCTACCCGAACAATGAGAAAGAAGACCCGAGCTGAGAGGAAAAAGAGGGTGTTCACGTGACTTTGCGTCACACTTCGCTGGGCGGCATCAATCCCCAAGCTTGCTTGGCTGATACCTGTCGTGATACCTGTCGACCAGTGCTACCGTGCTACTCTCTCAAGGTAGTCGTAATAAGTGAGTTACATCCACTCAGCTTTATTGAAAGCGGCAACCCAGCTTGTATTAAATAGTAACAATGTCCCAGCACGGCTGGGAGACTGAAAATGCTCCTTCCATCGAAGCCCTGCCTGCCTGCCTGCCTCCGACATCCTTCTTTAACAGGCTCCTTGGCTTTACAATTCAGTCTTTGACAACTTTGTAAAAATATAAAAAATAAGCTCGTTCGAAAGTAAAATACTTATTTTTAATATATTTTAAAACCAGGTTTAAAAAAAACTATTTATAAAATATTTAAATATATATATAAATATTTTTTTAATCGATTTATAAAAATATTTAAAAATATTTGCTAATATCGTGATATTCGTTTAAAAACGGACTAATAAGGAAAATAACTATTAATTTTCGGCGCTAATGCCTAATCCTTGAAAATGTCTATGCTTAATATCTTGGCACCCTATGAATGGGACCCCCGTGCGCAGCCTATATACATGAAGTGACTCAGTATTTGACATGTCATCCCTCCTTTCTCTCTCCTGTTTCGTTAGACTATATTGCGGGAGCTTGCATTCGCGAAACTGTTCAGGCGGCAGCCACAAGCTCCGTTTGCGATGGGATACATCCCTGATCATGTAGGATATTTCCAGAAGGTTCATACCATACTTCTCCTCTTCCTTTGCATTCTATTCTGAGATTAAGCCTTGCGAAATCCGTAGATGTTGCCAACATCAGATCCAAACACCGCCTTAACGAGCCCAACATGTTGAACACGACTGTCGTCAACATCATTTCCTACTTCTATCCTATTGGAAACACCCCACCTGTCTGTTTGACTCAAGACATACCACCTGGCGAAGATGTTGATATCTTGCTTTTGGGTTGTGGAGATGCTCGCAATATATTGTTTACCACGTCCTGCCATGCTGCTCCTAGTATGTCCGTTGTCGGAGATTCTATCGAGCAGCTTCTAACATCCCATAGTCCGCCGCCGACTTGATATTACTTGCTGTGATCTAGAGCCCGCCATTCTTGGTAAGATCTTTCCAGACATTGATTCAGTACACCTTTCCAAAAGCTAATATTCCTCTCAGCTCGCAATATCATCCTCTTCACGCTCCTCATTGACGACCTCGATGGTAAATTTATATCAGAACATTGGCAGATTTACTACCATATGTTTCTCGATCAACATTCCTCTAATTTCCTCGAAGCCCAGGCCGCGAAGTTGGTTGAGCTATCTGGGACTATGGAAACTTGGGATTCTGGTACATATGGAGGTCTTATCAGATTCTGTGATAGAGGAAGCCTGGTTCTGGTTAGAGACGTGTGGAGCTCATATCGTCTTTCCGGAATGGACAAAAACCAGAGATCTGACTTCAACGCAAACTTCGCAAGAAGTGTCACGAAATCTTTGGAGCACAAAAAGTATTGGCTAGGGTCAGGAACTGTAAGCACAGGACTTCGATCAGCAGCTCCCACCAGCTTTCAAGCCCTGCCGGATCTTAGAAAATTGCATCAATACTTCTGGGACCACGGTTCAACCGACAAGAAGCCGCCAAGCCGAGCCCAGGACAAGATTCCGAATCCAATGTTCATCTCCTCTTCGACTGAGCCATTGACTGTCCACTACGGCATCGATCCTCATCTTGGATTCCCACTTGCAACGGCATATGCCCCCTTGGTCCTGGAAGTCAAAAACGATCTATCTCAACATAGTGCCACCAAGGCTGCTCGTGATCATTTCGCAGCATGGTCCAGGTCTTTCAGGTCATTTGCCGAGAAACACTTGATTCTCCGCTTCGTCACTGGAGATGCTATTGCATTCTGTCATTCACTCCAGCAACAGAGGTCGAACCCCAACATTGCGTCGAATTGGTATCGTACTAGGTATCATATGGAACCTCTGAATCTGGATGGAAGCGGAGTGGGGCCACTGAGCTTCGATCTTATCGACTCTTCCAATCTCTTTGACCATGTTGGCCCACTCAACCTTCTGGTGGCAGCAGCGCCGCTCCTCAAAACCACTATCTCTGCCACTATGTACACAGAATCATTAGTCGCGCAAGACAGGGACCGCAAAGAGCTGAGGGCGAGAATGCTCTGCGGACACTTCCCAACCATGTCGATTCTTCTTGGCCTTGTTTCTGCCGAATACTGGACAAACGCAACAGCCACCTCATCTGTGGAAGAGAACCTGATGGACATCGCCCTTGGAGACTCAAGAGACACTCGCAAAGGCCAAATGTTTTGTAGGATTGGATGGAAGTGCATGGCTCCAACGTCAAACTGCACCGCATACAGCAAGGTTCACTTCAAGCCAGCCGATCTCGCGTCCATCATCCATCAAGTCTATCGAAATATGTTTCGGCATGAGGACGTGGGAAAATTTTTCTCTAATCTGAAGCTCTCCGTCCTGTACAATAACTCGAATATATACTACCATCGGGGAACGCTTGTCGCTTTGTTGAAGCTTGTGAAATCAAGAGTTGTCGTGGACTGGTCAGACTTTATGGACGAGATCATGTCACGAATTGAGAGGGACACTACTATCATCAAAGGCATGAACTACATCCAGGAGCTTTACGTCCAACTTCAATTACAGGATGTGTATACCATGCCCGCTTTCAGACCCAACTTGCAGAACACGCTGCCTAGAACATTTTTCGATGGTGTCGGATCTTGGCAAGACAAGCCGCCTGCCATTTGTGTTACCTTATTGGTACCTCGATCCAGCCTCGGTGCGTTCACTAGTCTCCAACCACTAGACCTCGGTACGCCAATTCTTCAAACTACTTTACAGTCTAGAAATGGCTTTATGACGAGAACTTTCAACGCCTTTGCCGAATTACAATTGGGCTTCGGGACTGTCAAAACAGTTGGGGAGCGAACCGATCCCAAATTCAAGATCATTATCGATGATGATCCAAAGGGTTGGTTGGGTAACTCGCCTGTTATTGTTTCATTCTACGTCCCTACCATTGCAGTCTTGGTCGAACCTGAAGATACTCTTGTCTCCTTGGCAATCCAAGCAACGCCAATGAGTACACATACTTTCATGCCAACCTTGGGAATGGAAATGAATGTGTTTCAGGCATTGCTGAAAGACAAAAAGAACGTCTTCATCACTAAGCACTCTCCTTCGCAAATGGGGTATCGATCCGTGGGATCTTTGTCACTTTCCCAACCAACTCAGGAAACCATCGACCCTTCAGTCACCAATTCAATGATATCCTCTGTGGACAACACCAAATCCATGATCTCAACCCTGACAGGACGCCTTGACTTCCTCTCGCATGACCTCAAGAAACTGCTTCTCGACGGTGCAGCAATTACGATTGAGCAGAGTTCTCCTTTCGTTATCAAAGTCAATGTTGGGGATAGTGAGAACTCTTTCAATCTTGTCTTCCCAGTTCCAGTATCAAAAGCAAGGACCAAGACTCGAATTGCACGCAAATTCTCATACATTGAGGTCATCTCCTCGATGGCTGATCATGTCACTAGAGAAGGACTGTCGCACTTCATTTGTCCAGCTTTCTTGACGGCGATAGGCCCCGTTATCTGGAATATGCCATACCTAAATTTGGAAACACTTTCTGTTCTCGATATCACTAAGACAAGCCGCATGGAGTGGTTGACGCAACACACTTCTCTTCAGATGTCAGACCGTGAGCGCACATTGCGAGGGGGGAACACAGTCACTGGACCTGCAATCAATTCCGATCTCAGAGTCAACTACAAAGAGTCCCTTTTCAGCATATTTATGCAATATACTGGCCTACAGGGCCCTAAAGGGAAGGTTTTCATTCTCAACAAACCATTGGATGGAGGGGGACATATCATCATTCTTGTGTCTTCTCTCCGGCTCGACCTGGCCAATCATACCGTGGTTCTCGACTGTGCTATTATACCCTTGACTACAGATACAATGTCGGGACTACGGCCATTCCTCACTGCGATGCTAAATGCAAGTATCCCAAACGTGATGATCACGGTGGACAATGATGAGTTAACGCTTTGGAGGGAAATTCTTCCAAGTCTGGTCGAGAGATGCCGCCAATGGGAGCACGAGCCGACGTGCGAATACAAGGCGAAAGCTAAAATCCCACTTTCGACGGAAGACGGTGAGCACTTCTTATGCTCATGTGGCATGGGAAAATTCCCGGAGACATTCATCACAGGGATTCCGAAATGGGATGTTGCACGGAAGTATGCTGCCAGAGCAGCCATTTCTCCTTGTTTCTCCGTTCCGTACGTCGAGCAAAATTTTCAAGGCACTGAGCTTAAGGAGAGACTAGAGAGAATTTATGACAACAAATGCCAAGTCTGTCAGAGGGGAAAGACTCAAGACGGAACAACACTTTTAAGATGTGAAAGATGCAGGTTTGTGAAGTATTGTTCTAAGGAATGTCAGCGTATGGATTGGAAGGAGCACAAGAAGGGTTGCAAGCCTCTACCTACTAGTTAGACAGTGTCGCTTTGAGATGACTAAGCAGTGAGTTGTTTCCTTGGTTTTACAAGTGATCCAAAATTTCAAACGTTACGGCTTCATCTAGGTAGGAAACATTTACGCTTGCTACACTTTTAAGACTACGAATGAAAATTTCTGAAAGTCAATAGGTAGGAATTGGCGCTCCACAAGTCTGATTACATCTTAGACTTGTAAGTTTGCTTCCTCTTGCGACCCGATCATACTGAGAAAGTTCTTGACAACTTTCTCAGCAGTCGTGGTTTTTTCTGCCAATCTCCTCTCAGTGCAAAGATGCGCTTCTGGTAGCCTGGAAATGACATCTTCATCAAGCATCATCTTTCTAATTGCCTCTCCGTAGCCCAAGCCATTTTTCATTCAATAACTATTATAGCCGGCACTAATTCACTCTCCTGTCCCCTTTCTTCCAATCGCAATTTTTGGCAGTCTTCTAACAAATGGCAGCGAGCCAGGAGTGCATGCTATAATTCCCGACTAAATAAATATTCTTCAACTCGGGCTTTTCGTTAACCACCTTATCTTCGCTGAAGAGAGTTGACATCACGCCAGCACGAGTCGCCTTCCCGAAGTCGCCAATACTCGAATCGTCACTTATGAACCATGATCCGAAAGCTGATAAGATGCTTTCGGCCGAAGGAAAAGGTGTTGCATTCTGAAAAGCGGGAGAGTCTGCCAATAATGGGGAGCTCCTGGTGGGAGAATAGGATGGTTTATTACTCCGAGATCTAGCAAAGCTCGAAGGTGGATAGTAATCTTACTGAAAGACATGATTGTGGAATGTGAATTTTGAGCATGAATACTCAATGTTTAAGAAATCTATAACGACTAACATACAAATGTACGAAAACGTTTTCCATTTAAAAGTCCTGCACTCATAGATTCATTTATCTATGACCACCAAAGAATAACTCATGATGTAGCACTCAAAGACTACTAAGAGAACATGATCCATATACTGTGAAGGACTTATTGACGAAATTGTTTCGGGTAGGGATGCGCCTCAACTGCCATATAGTCGCCATTTTCGAGAAGTGCGTGCGAACCTCGAAATGCGGGACCCGACAGGTCTTGCATCGAATGACCTTCGGTGTAGTAGGGACCATTTGGATTTGACTTGGACGATGACTCGAGATCTGTATGCTAGAGAACTATCAGCACAAGACCAGCATTTAGAGTCAAGGAGATAACATACCGACCCCTTTGTCCTTACGAACGCAAAATCCCCAGTCAATGCACTGTACAAGTACGAAAGCTCACGTATATCTTTCTTTGTTAGGCTCTTGTCCTCTGCCATTCTTCGGAGCATGTTGAGCTGCCAACTGATCAAGTCCGTGGGAATCTCCTCCATCAGCTTAGCTCTTTATTGATTCTGTATCGAATAAACTGGTAGAAATCTGCTAATAGCAAGGCGAGAAGTATGACGAAGAGGAGGAGCAGGATGAGATAAACGGAAATGTAGATGCGCGAGCCATTTATCACGCAGCCATGCTAGAGGTTGGCTTCTGAGGGCAGTCCAAGATTGTTGCGGTTCTCACTGCCTGCCAGCATACTCACGGCGTTGAGTACGGTCTCCACTTGAAGCGCGTAGCGACTGACTGGTACTTCAGAGATGAACCCAAACATGATCCAAGCTGAAAGCGTCGCATTCATTGGCATCGGAGTAGGGGTCCAAGTGGAAATTGTCCTGACCAGAGAACAGTTGAATGTACTCGCTGCCAAGGGAGAATCGCCACCGAGCCCATTGGCTATTATTGTCTGCACTCCCCACGAGGAAGAATCATCGGCGTCGAGTATTCCACTCCAAGCCAGGACCCCCAGATACGACCCATTGACAGCATCAATAGCTCCACCTCGACTCAATATGGATGGCGAGAGGAACTTTTGTGCTTCCAAGTAGGAATACAATGCAGTATTATTGGCCCAGTCTGGTTGAAATGAGGTAATGTTGAGGTTGATCTTGTCGTAGACACCTATTTCTCCCTTGTTGGTCGCAATAGCAGTATGAGTTTGGAGATCAAGAAGTGCGGCAGGCTAAGCCGGTGAGGGAGCGACTTCGTGTGTGTTCGATGTTGTAACGATTCCCGCCTGGAAATCACACAAAGTCGGCAGCAAGACGGGAGGGAGGGGGGGTAAAGCTGTTGGCCATGTGGTGTTGTACCAAGCCAAAGATTCTGGTAGCCATCATTAACAGGCTAAGAAGTCCACTAGGTATGGTTCGAGTCTTCTAAAAGTAGGTAGCCAAGCTTGTCAACGATAATCATGGAGTCAAGAGCGGGAAAGGGATTTTCTTTGCCTGTACATCATCTCGAAGGATAAGTCATTTCTGGTTTCTGCGTTTGAGAAAATACTCTCCAACGACAGCGATCAGGACATTCAGGACTAGAAAAGTTGCTGTGAAGATATTTCGAGCGGTTGATGGATCGGTTTTGCTGTATAATGTCCCGCCGACCGACCAAGACGGTAGGTCGTTGAACAAAACTGATGTTGAAGTAGTGGAGTTTGTCATCTTCATGGAAGAGAGACTGAACAGCTAGATTCAATGTAGAGGGTTAGCACGTATTGAGTAGATGCTTGCACCGTGCAAAGACTGGTAGGACTACATCCATACTTATCAGATTTTCTAGTTCTCTCCACAGCTGCTCCTTGGCCTCCCAGAATAGAAAGGACAATGCTGTCAGTCTCGGGTGCTCAACATAGCCCTGATAGTAGTAACATTATTATGATAGCTGCAAGGTCTTTAGGGGCTGTCTCTCCTGGATTGAACCTTGGCGTGCGGCGCATCACGCTGGTGGCGCAAATTGGCACGGATTGAAAATACACAAGTTGTGAACGAGAGCCCACAATGAGCCAATATTTGGCGAAGACTTGCTAGAGCCTCATCTTTTCGGGTTATGTTAGCAATATTCGAGGTCTTTTCTGCATTGTGGTGCAAATCAAGGTTTTGCATAGCCGGTGAAAGGCATGCAACCACCTGTAAAATTAGTCATCCCTACGAAAGCAACGCTCCAGACTTTTTATACAAATTTTTGGAGAATCAACGACAGAAAATATCCACTTTGAGCCTTATAGCACATCGCAAGGATTCTGAGACTGCGTAAATGGTAAATAAGCCTCCGTATGCTTTTGTAAAAGTTGAAAATAAGAATAATACTATCCGAGGAGATTCCGAGCACTTGTAAGAGCCGTTGTCCTTCGGAATGTTGTCGGGATACTTTGGGCCGATTAAAAAAAAAGTCGCTAGACGCGCTTTAGACGTGCTTTCAAGTTTTAAATATTAACATTAAAAAAAAACGAGGATAAAGGGAATCATTTTAAAATCAAAAGTTCGGTTTAAGTAGGTCCTCGTGCGTAGGCATAATAAGCGTGGGCGGGTGTGCAAGCATAGGCAAGAAAAGAGGAGAGAGGCAGAGAACTAACCTTTAAAAAATTAAAAGCTCTTTGGGAAACGAAGAGTAGGTTTTTAGCTTGCCGTGCTGCGCCGAGCCTCAAAACCCCCCCCCCCCCCCCTGCTCTCATTCTTAGCAAACCCAGTCGCAAATGAGAGCACCCAATCAAAGGCCCTCCTCAGTTGTCTGTGCTCTCACCTGTTTTTTTTTTTTTTTTGCATAAAAGTTTGGAGCTGCTTTCTCAGGGCATGCAGCTGCCGCTTTAACCTGAGCCAGTAGTGAGCATTCCTGAGTAAAGGCTGGTCATCCTGAGCACACCCTGGGTTAGCCTGCGCATTATAGTGGGGATCTTGTTTTGGGCCCCTTGTGATCCGGTTACTGTTTCCCATCAAGTTGTACGCCCAGGCTCCGTTCAGTCTCCTTGTTAACCAGCATGCCTTGGGGGTTATCATCATCACTGAAGCTGGATCGTAACGAGCTGTCAAGTTCATATCTGGAGGGAAGACCGTAAACTGTATGGATTCCTGAATTGTCGATCGTATGCCTCAGAAAGTGTTGATATCACAAGGATATCATTATTCGAGCTCGATAATGATGACGCACGATAAGACCATTTAGTTCTCAGTATGCGTTGTTATTCATTGATTGATTCAGTCTCGAGTAAAAGCTCGAGATTAGGGGCTATATACTGGAAATGAGAGTAAGACAATACTAGCTAAATGCGGTCTCGGATCGCACGTGAATATCACGTGAATATCCTATGATATTTGTTCCGACAGAAAGGATTGCTGGGAGTGTCTGATGGAATATCCTCCTTGGACATTCGTTGGAAGTAGTTATCGATTTTGAAAGTATGCATCCAAGGTCGATAGAAGGTAGGAGGAGGCTGCAATAGGGAGATTCCCTCGAACAGTGCCTTCTCAAGAACTGCCTGATGACTTTTCGATCGCAACTAGCATCAACAAGGCCAAATTTATAGGCCTAAAGTCATTATACTTTCAAAGTCTAGAGTTTGCATGAAAGCAAGTGGCGACGGGATCTCTTGTTGTTGATGAATTACACAATTTCTACAGCGAGCTACTGAACGTGAGTTTAGCCGCAGTCGGCCCGACTGTTTTTCCTTGACAGAGATCGTCACTTTCGACACATGGAAGCGTTGAAATTACAGTCACCTGACTTCTTGTATTTAACGCTGCTAGAATCAAGTATTACTGGCGATTTGTTCGGGATGCTAGTTTGCAACTATATAGAATTGAAATCCTTATCTTTGGTCGATACCCTAGCCGATATAAATTTCGTGTCGAGGTCTGTCTTCATCTTCGTGCAGAATGCTATGAAGCCCTTCAAATCTTGGTTTAGCTACCTCCCTCCCATGCAGCTGTAACTCGGTCTCCCATTCTTCCCTCCTCCAAAGCTGTATAAGAGAGAGGCCCAACCAAATTCGGGCCGCAGTCACGATTGGACTAGCAGGATCATCAAACATCAGACCCTGGCCTTGTGGCTGGGCTGCCCCGATTTTGACCGCATTGTAAAGATCTCGAATGATGCGGCTCGTTCGACGTAGTGTAGTGGGGTCGAGGCATGTCTGGCAGTCCTTAAGACTCCGCTGCCTTTGTCCTTGTCGTCTGTTATTCTTGATTTGAGGGACCATGTCGAGCCATGCCTTCTTCAAAGTCGCTAAAACCTTGGTTGCCATGTTACTATCCGTGTCAAAGATCACTTGCAGATGGGCTTCTAAACCATCAATTCCAAGACTCTCGAGATTGGCGAGAGCATCCTCACGGGCTTTCAACAGTGTTTGAGGCACTGGGAGGAGCTCATAATTTCCTTCGTCGTAGAATACCGATTCAACGTAACACGTCCAGCGCAATGCTAACTCGAGGCTGACCCCGCCCTTTTCTAGTTGTTCCGAGTATCTTTTTATGCTGATGATCCCTGGCTGCATTGCAGTGTCAACATTCCTAGGATTCTTACTGAGGGCGAGTGGAATATATGAGAGGCCGCTGCTGTCTTGCACTACCATTATGTAGAACCAAGCTAATGCTCGCCGCTCAGAGAATGAGAGGCCAGGGAGTAGTTGCACAATTGAATAGCCTATTGCAGTTCTAATGGTGATGACTGGCTTCCCGTCAGTGTCGATCAACGTGCCTTCAGGAACTCCACGTAGCTGTTTGCGAAAGGGATCAACACCAAGCCCCAGTGCCAGAAATAGCAAAGTCTGCCTGTCGCAATGGATGCCGAGAGACTCAAACCTCAACGATGCATCCACAACGACCCTTTGAGTGCTACCCCCCATCTTAGACGTAGGAATATCTGCCGCGTAAAGCCCCATCCAAGAACATCCAACCAGGCCCGGATTGATCTGCTGAATCTTCCGCGCAGCCAGAGATTTCGGTCGACGTCCACAGGAAAGAACGCCTTGCCTTGTTAATTCAAGCTTGTCAAGAATAACAATGACAACACCAGATGCAGGGTCGATGGTCAATGATACGTTCTTCCGGGCTTTGGCCGGGATCTGGGACGCGAGATAGCGTCGTATCCAAAAGCTCCTGACGACATTCCATAGTATTGGAAGCACTCCAAGAACCGCAAGAGGCACGCCGATGTAAGTGATCTATATTAATCAATGTCACTTTTCTACAGTCTGAGGATGTGGCAGACTTACGGCATCCGTGGCCGAAGTCCCTTGCTGACAAGACATCGCAATAACCTTGCCGCGCAAGCGAGTTCGAGCAAGAGTCGACCGCGGCAACAAACGCAGACTCGAACGGCTGCGACTGTTGAGACCGCAGAATATCATATGAGTTTGCGTGGTCGTCCATCGACGCGATGCTTCTACGATCATGGAAGCCTGTCTGCAGCCTCGTCTTGGCCCCCCCTTCTCCGACATAGCCTACCCGCGCAGACCCGGCGCCATAACAACAATCGAGGCCGAAAGACTCTCGATCGACATATCCATCATCCGCAATCGGGCCTGCTAAAGGACAAGGACGAAATTGGCAGTCAGTATGTCGCAAGACCAACACGTCATCGAGGGACTCAAGTTGGCCCTGGATGCCTTCAAGAATGCGCTGGACGACCCGGAGCTTGCGGCTCTACGGCCTTATGCCGAATCGACAACTTCCTCAGATCTTGACACCTTTTTCCGACACCGGGACGACACCGCAAACCCGTCCCTCAACCTGACTGCCAAACTATCCCCTATCAAGACGGTTCTTGATTTGACATACAAGGCTGCGTGCGAGACGTACGGCTTTGAAGAGGCTACTGCACAGCAATTATACGGGTGTCTGCAGTGTGCCCTTTTTGTTGGACACAATACACACAAGGATATGTTGAGAATTGTTGAGCTCCTAGATCAGACTGGGTGGTATCTTCGATCGGTTGTCATGGGACAGGGCCAGATGCAAATTTCGAGACAGCTTTGGGGCTGCGTATGCCTCATCAGCGAACAGATCACAAGGCTCTGCACAGTCTACATCTCTCAAGGTATGGATCGTTGCTCTCTCAAGACAATATAAGTTCTGATAACTATAGGACTATCTCCCGCCGAAAAACTTGCCCATTCGATAACCTGGAACCTGATTAGGGATGCATACAACGAATATAGGACAAAACAAAGTCAAGACTTGTTAAAGTCTCACCAATCCCGTATATTACCTTCCGTCTCTCCGTGGTACACAAGCTCACAAGCGGATTCTAGAGGAAAGATTTCACAAGATCGAAGCGGGGCAACGTTACACAGAAATTCGCGCTCTCGCACAGCAATTCGACACTACCACCAATGTCTTCGAGTGTGATGATTGCGATCGATGCTTCCTAAGTCAAAGTGCACTCAACCAGCACCTTAATTCTCCTGCCCACAGGTTCGAGTGCGACGATTGCGATCGATCTTTCGGAAGTCAACACGCTCTTAATCAGCACCTTAATTCTCCCGCCCACAAGTTCGAGTGCAACGACTGCGATCGGTCCTTCGGAAGCCAGCATGCTCTTAACCAGCATCTCGATTCTCCTGCACACATATTCGAGTGCGACGATTGCGATCGGTGCTTTGGAAGTCAGCATGCTCTCGATCAGCATTTTAGCTCTCCCATTCATGCCTACTGGCGATAATGATATCAACACAAGGTTAGCAGAGCCTCTAGCGTGTGACCGATATTCAGACATTATGGCTCTTGGGCTCTCCCAGTAGTATTCTCTTCTCACCGTCACGGCACGCAATCGATCAATGCTATGTCCATTTTCAAAAAAATGGAATTACTACATAAACGGAATTGTGAGTCTATGGGTTCTTTACGGTCGGCCTTCCAGTGACTACTTTTTATGTTTCCTGTAGTCGTCAGATGTTCAAGAAGGAAAATCATAAAGAACCAGCTGATGAAAGATGCGCAAGAAAATTCTAATTTCTGCTGATTTTCTATTCAGAGACTGAATATATATATACGTAGTAATTCTTTAAATTGATATGCTTGTGCGCCCCTCCCAATCTCCTGTCAAACTTCATCCCTACCTTCCCTAACTCCATTTCTAGCCAACGTAGGTGTCTTGACATTGTCCGATCCATCGAGTTGCTTACTAGCTGTGCTGTCGCAATCGCTAGTTTGGTACAGTCTAGGGTGTATGACGAGCTGTCTAAGCTCTCGATGTCTGTGTATATCGTCGCTGTCGCAGCCAGCCATTCTACATTTAACTTTTCTGCTTCGGAAATATAGTTTCCTGGAGGGTGTCGTTCATTTTCTAAGAGCCACGCCTTGCCGTCAGTGTTATCGCCACTTTCGTAACAGGTCGCCCGTATCAGCATCGTTCGTGCCGTCAGTCTCATTATTCGTAGGCGACGAATTCTTCATCATGTCGTAGCCAAGCTATAGGCCGCCAAGGAGAGTAGCAGAGGAGAGTTATGAAGGGTAGAAAGTATAGATGATGCCCGCGGGAGAAGTATGATAGGGATTAGAGAGTCAGGAACGAACTGAGCAAATGAGAAGGAGCGGGCGACGGATGCCAATGCTACAAACAGCCTTTCCTTCACTCTCTCACCTAACACCTCTCCGCAAACCACTTTGAAAATCCTGCACCCTTAGCATCTACAAACCTCCAAAACACATCTGCTATCCAAATACACTGCACCATATTTATGACCGCCGCGAGAGCAAAAGCCCCTGCATTACTACACTCAACATTATGTATCCAATATCGATTCATAAACCAAGACCCAAAAGAGAACAGTATTGAGTCATGGAAAATGTATAATGCATAGGATATATCGCTCAGATACTAACTGAACCTTGTAGTGAAAAGCCGTTCCAAGAGCGAGGAGTTGAAAATCATGAACACGACAATCACTCCCCTAGTAGAAGCCCAGAATCTCCTATATCTATACCAGAGATCGCGATACGGAGGTAGAGTCCGGTAAATCAAGTAGTGGTGCCGGAAGCCTGGTCCAGGCTCGTCTTCAAGGTATGATCCGCCTGGGTAAAATAGGCTATAGGGGGCGAAGAAACAAATTATTCAGTTCACCGTTGGCAATGAACATCGAGCCCAAGAGGAAGATACGAGTCCTACGAGTTGCTGCCAGATTCCCTGCTTTTCACTCAGAGGGTCGAGATGTGATTCTGAGGGTGTGTACGGAGTTGATTCGTTCTAAACTACGAGAGACAAGACCTTATGCCTTTGACGATAGTTAAAGGTTTCCTGCTAGTGGGAAAAAACTCCACGTAGAGGACTTACGGCACGTGTTTACGCCAAGAAACGCCAAGATGTGTCACTTTTAGTATTTAGCGCTCTCCGTAGAGCAGCTCTAGCCCTCCGTAGAGAGAGTTATAAAGAGAGAACGCTTTTACTCGCGCCGATAAAATCGATGCGAATAAAAAATCTATATATTAAAATTTTTATAATAAATTTAAATTATTAAAAATAAAATATAATATAAAATACAAAAAATATTTTATTTTTATTAATATTTAATATTAAAATAATTATATATATTATAATATAAATTATAATAAATTGAAATAATAATTAAATTAATCTTTAAAATCTCGACTATAAAAATATTATATAAAAAATATAAAATTACATAAATATAATCGTAATATATATTAATTTTTATTTAAATTTTTTTAAATAAAAATTTAAATATTAAATAATTATTTAAAATAAAATATTAAAATTTTATATATATAAAAAAATAAATTTTATAAATAAAAATCGATTAATATTTTATAATTTGAATAAATTTATTAATTTTATAATTTAAAATTTAATAATTATTAATTTTTAATTAATAAATTAAAAATAAAATTTATAATTTTATAATATTCGTAAAAATTAATAATTATTAATAATATATATATATATATATATATATTTGTCGAAACAAATATTACGAAATATTCACGTGATATTTACGTGCGATTTGAGATCGTATTTAATTAGTATTGTTTTATTTTTATTTCTAGTATATAGTTTCTAATTTCGAGTTTTTACTCGAGATTAAAAATAATCAATTATTAATAAATAACGTATACTGAGAACTAAAAATTTTATTGTGCGTTTTATTATCGAGTTCGAATAATAGTATTTTTGTAATATCGATATTAATTAATATTTAATTTTACAATTGAATATAAATTAATTAAATATTATTAAAAGAAATTAAATATAATAAATTAAAAATATTAATAAATCGATTGTAAAAAATATTAAAAGATTTCGAGAAAACGCTTTTAAATATTATCGAACTACAAAAGAATTTTATTATTTTTTTCGTAAAAACGAGATTTTAATATTTTTTCGATTTTTAAAAACTCGAAAAAATTAATTATAAAAAAATTCGTATTTTTAAATAATCAATTTAAATTTGTATTTATTACGTAAAATAATATTATTTTACGAAAAACTCGATTAAATAATTAATTGAATTATTATATTTATTATTTGATTTTAAGTATTATATTGAATCGATATTTATTTTTATTTTTTTTTCGATTATATTTATTTACTTTTTACAATTTCGAATTTAATCGATTTCAATATATTAATTGTATTATTTTACGATTAATTAAAAAATTTTACAAATTACAATATTTATTTTTATATTTTTATTTCAATCGAATTTATTTACTTTTTATAATTTCGAATCAATCGATCAATAGTATAATAATATTATTTTACGATTATTTTAATCGATTATTAAAGTAATTTGTAAATGTTTTTATTTGCTCGAAATTATTTGTAAAATTTTATCGAATATTCAAATCGTTTATTTATTTTCAAATTATTTATTTATTTTATTATTTATTTTTTTATTTATTTTTTTATTTGTTTTAATATTTATTTTCATATTATTAATTTATTTTTATTAAAATATCTATATACAAATACGAATACGATTTTAATAAATAAAATAATATAATTGATTTTAAAATAAATTTGAATAAAAAAACTATTAATAAATTTATTATATATAATATTATAAATTACGAAAATTTCGAATATTCGAACTACAAATTATAAAAGTTTTTTAAAGAAAATTTCGAAGAATAAATTAAAAAAATACTATTTTTTACAAAGAAAAATTTTATTCGAAATTTAAAATTTTTTTTATATAAACGAAAAATATAAATATTAAGAAAAAAACAATTAATTATTAAAAAACTCGAAAAATTTATTAAAAATAAAAAGTACTATAAATAAATTATTAAGAAAATAAATACTCAAATTAAAATAAGTAGATTTTTCTTATAAAAATATAATAAAAAATTTAATAAACAAAATTTTTATTAGAGTATTTTATTTTTATTAAAATTGATTTACGAATTATAATATTAACAATTTTCAATCCAATAATCGAATAATTATTTCGATCAATTTTCGAATGATAAATTTTCGAATAAAAACTTTTAATAATATAAAAAATAGTATTTAAAACGATTTTTAGAACGATTTTTAAATTAATATAAATATTAATTAAATAATATACAAAATCAAAATATTTATTTATTTCGATAAATAATTAGTATTACAATATTTTTATTATAAAATAATAAAAATAAAAACTACGAAAAATATAATTTCGAGTTTTTTGTTTTTTTCGTTCGATAAAAAAAATAAAAAATACGATTGAAATATTAGTAGTTTTTATTATATCGATACAAAGTACTAACGACGAAAAAGTATCGATTAAATACGATATTAAAAAAAGAAAAAAATATCAAAAAAAAAAATAAT
>MU119723.1:11022-23892 GCA_014904845.1 Acephala macrosclerotiorum | reverse complement strand
AATTTTATTATAATAATTATTAATTAATAATAAAAATTAATATTTATTATTTGATTTTAATAAATATTAAAATTGTTATAATTAAAAAAATATTAAAAATTATTAATTTTATAAAATAGTTTTTTTAAAATTTTTATAAAATATTTAAAAAAACGAATTAATTTATTTTTATTATCGAGAATTTTATAATATTTGAAATTAATTTTGTAAAAATCGATATATTATTATTAAATAAAATTTCGAATTCGTCGAAATAATAATTATAAAAATAAAAATTAAATACGAAATCGAATATAATTTTTTTTTTTTATAAATAATATAAATTTTTTTTTTAAAATAATTATTTATTATAATAATAAAAATATAAATTAAATATAAAATAATAATTTGTAAATTAATATATTTTAAAATTTTAAAAATTTTAATTTTATTTATACGATTATAATTATTTTTTTTAAAAAAATTTATTTATATTAAATTATTAAAAATCGTTATATTTATATATATTTTCAAATTAAAAAAATATTAAAAAAAAATATAACGCGAATAATTAAATATTAATATTATTAAAAAATAATATAATATTAAAACTCGTAAACGATTTTTATATTTTAATAAAAAAAATTTATTTTTAATTTTTTATTAAATATTTTTAATATTATTTTCTATAAAATAAATATTATTAATTTAAAAAAAATATATAAATAAAATAATATACAAAATAAAAATATATTTTTTTCGATTTTTTATAAAAAGTTTTTTTTAATAAAAAATAAATAAAAAAAATTTTATATAAAAAATTTTTAATAAAAAAACGAAAAAATATTTCGAAAATAATATAAAACGTTAATTATTTTATTTTATTAAAAAAAAAAAAAAATTGAAAATTTTTTAAATATAAAAAAAAAAAAAAAAAAAAATTTTTATTATTAAATAATTTTAATTTAAAACTATTTAATATAAACGTTAATACGATATATAAATTTGAATTTAAAAAAATACGATTTATTGATTTAATCGACGAAATTAAATTTTTTTTTAAAAAATAAAAAAATTAATTTAAACAATTTAAAACGTAAAAAATACTTTAAAAATATATTAAAAAATATATAAAATACTTATTATTATAAATCGTTTTAATATTAAAAAAATTATAATTTATTTTTAAATAATTAATATTTTTATTTATTGAAAATTAATTGTAAAAATTTAAAAAAAAAATATTTAATAAAAAAATATTTAATTAAATTTTTTTTTTAAAATTTATAAAAATATTAATTCGTTTATTCGTATTAAAATAATTTAATTTATAACGTAATAAAAAAAAAGTTTTTATTATTTTAAAATTTTATTATTTTAAAAAACGTTTATTTTTTTTTTTATAAATAAACTTTTTTAAAAAATTCGTTAAATATTTTTATATTTTTTTAATAAATTTTTTTTTCGAATATAATTAATTTATTTTAAACATTTAAAATAAAAATATAATAATTTTTATAATTTTATTAAAATTTTTACGAATAATAATATTATTTTAAAAAGTAATTAATTTTATAATTTAATTCGTTAAAATTATTATAATAATTTTAAAAAACATATTTTTTAAAATTATTATATTATTTTTAAATAATATAAAAATTAAAATCTTTTATAAAAATTATAATAACGAGTTTATATTTTTAAAAATTTATTAATTCGTTTTTAAATATATTTAAAATTTAAATAAAACGTTAAATCGAATTAAAAAAATTTAAATTTATATAGAATTTAAATTATAATTTTATTAAAACGAAATAATTATTATTAGTTTTATTTATAATTTTAAAAAATATTTTTTTAAAAATATAAAAATTATTAAAATTTTTATTAGAATTTATATTTATTATAAAACATAAATTTAATATTTTAATATTATTATTATCGAAATAAATATTATATAATATTTACGTGCGATTTGAAATCGTATATAATTAGTATTATTTTATTTTTATTTTCGAAATAAAATTCGTATATTTCGAATTTCATTTTTTAAATAATTTTAATTAATTATAAATTAATACGTATATTAAAATTCAAAAAAAAATTCTATATACGTTTAAATCGTTTTATTAATAAATTCGATATTTTTAATACGATATTAATACTAATTAATAGTTGTTTTTAATTACAAATTAATAAAAATTTATTAAAAAAAACGAAATACAATAAATTAAAAATGTTAATAAATTTATTATAAAAAGTACTAAAAAATCTCGATCGAATATTATTAAATATTATCGAATTATAAAAAAGTTTTATTATTTTTTTTTATAGAAATAAAAATAAAATATTTAATTATTTTTCGAGAATTTAAAAAGATTAATTATAAAAAAATTCGTATTTTTAAATAATCAATTCAAATTTGTATTTATTACGTAAAATAATATTATTTTACGAAAAGTTTAATTAAATAATTAATTGAATTATTATATTTATTATTTGATTTTAAGTATTATATTAAATCGATATTATTTTATTATTTTTTATTTTTTATTTTGATTATATTTACACTTTATAATTTCCAATCAATTAATAAAATAATATATCGATATAATATTACGATTACACGAAATTTCTACGAATTACTATTGAAAAACGTTTTATAAAAACGTTTATTGTAAACGTTCAATTAAACGTTTATTGAAAACGCTCAAATTACTTATAAAACTATTTATAAAATTAATTATTTTTTATTTTTCGAAATAATATTTAAAAAAATAAAAATTTAAACAAAATAATAATCGATATATTTATTGTATTTAATATTATATACTATAAATAAAATAAATATATAAATTATATTATATAAAAATATTTTAAAAATAATTTCAAAAAATAAATAAAAAATACATTTTTTAAAAAAATATTAATTTTTATTTGAAAATTATAAAATATTTTACGCGAATAAAAAATATAATTATTGAAAAACGAAAAACGAATTACGAAAATACTCGAAAAAATTATTATAAACGAAAAAAAATAGTATAAATAAATTGAAAAAAAAATAATAAATTAATTAATAAATAAAAATAAATTTTATAATTACTGTAAATAAAATTCGAATAATATTTAAAATAAAATCGCTCGAAATAATAATATTTTTTAAAATAATTTATTTTTACAATTATAACGTTTTTAAATTTTAAATATTTTAAATATTTAATTTTACGAAATTCGAAATTCGAATATATAATATTAAAATATATGATTTTTAAATATTCAATTTTTAAATCGATAATTTTACTAATTAATATACTAATAAAATAATTTATAAAATTAAAAAAATATAAATTTTAATTAAAATACTTAATTAAATAATAATTTTCAATATAACAATTTTCAATCTCTATAAAATATATTAATAAAATCGTTTACGAATTTAATAAAAATATATATTAATAATAATAAAAAATACAATAAAAAATTATTTAATATTTTTAATATTAAATTACAAATTTTTTACGATTATTATTTTAAAATTAAATTATTAAAAAACTAATACAATAAAATATTTTTTATTATATTTAAAAATTGTACGAGTTTATTTTATTATGATAAAATCGTGAAAACAAATTATAATTTTATAATAATAATAAATATAATTCGAATGTATTTTAAAACGAACGAAAATCGATAATTATATATATTTTTATAAAAAAAAATTATATTATTACGAATTATTATTATTAATTAATTGAAAATTAAAATATTTTTAATTATTTTTCAATTAATTTTAATAAATTCAATGTAATTTATCGAGCGAATATTATATAAAATACAATTTTTGAAATTAAATTATTAATATTTATAAAAATATTAAAAAATGTAATTTTATATTTTATAAATTTATAAATATATTTAAAGCGTTTATATTAAATTACAATTCGTAATCGATATTATAATACGTTTATAAAAAGTATAATAATATAATAATAATTTTTAAAAAAGAAATTAAAAAAATTATAATAAAATCGATTAAAATTAAATCGATTAAATATACGAAAAACGCGATAAAAAATATAAATACAAATTAATTTCAATTTTTTAATTTTTTTAATTCAATAAAAAAAATAAAAAACTATTTTGAAATAATAATAATTATTATATAAATTATAATTATTAATTAATAAAATATATAATAAAAAAACAATAATAAATATATTTTAAATTTCGATAATATATTTAATATATTATCGATTATAATATTATAATAATTCGAAAAAAATTTAATATTTACGTTTAAAAATCGATATTTATTTAAAAATTTTCAAAAAATAATATTAAATAACAATATTATAAAAATATTAATTATCGATTAATTACAATTTTAAGTACTATAAAAAATCGATAATAAAATTTAATTAAATATATTAATAATTAATATTTATAAATTTGATTTAATAAAAAAATTATATTATTACAAAAAATAATTCAAATTAATATCTCATTAAATATTATTGTATTTTACGTCGTTTTTATAAATATATTATTTTTATTTTATATTTAAAATATAAATAAAATAAAAATTAAATTCAATAATTTTAAAAACGTTTTAATTCAAAAAAATAAAATTATTTTAATCGTACGAAAATAAAACTACTTATAAATATTATTATATTAATAAAAAAAAATTGAAATTTAAAATTATTTTATTAAAATCGAATTATAATAATTATATTAACGATTCGAATATTTATTAGTACGACGTTTATTAAAAACTTTTCAACGTATAAATTACAATATAAATATTAAATATATTTAATATTTTATTAAATATTATTATTATTATTAAATATATAATAAATTATTTAAAAATTTCAAATTTACTTTATAAAATAATTATAAATTTAATTATTTTATTATTATTAATATTTTATATTTAAATAGAAAATTAATATTATAAATAATAAATTTAATAATAATATTTTAAATAATTAAATTTTTAAAAAATATATTTATAAAAATAATATAAAATACTTTTTAAATATATTAAATTAATATATATTAAAAATTATCGAATTATTTTATTTATAACGTAAAAAAAAAAATTTCGTTTATAGAATTTCAATAATATACGAAAATAATAATAATTAAAATCAAAAAAATATTTATTGAAATTAATAATAATATAAAAAAAATAAAAAAAATATTACATTTTATTATAACGAGTTTATAAAATTATTTGAAACGATTTTATTAATAAATAAATTAATAATAAACTAATTCTATAAATAATAATCAAAATAATAAACGATTTAATAAAATCAAATAAAATTGTATGAATATTATTAATTTTTAAAATATATTTTAAAATAATTATTAAAAACGTATTATTTTTATTAATAATTAAAAAAATTAAAACAATTCGCGTAATTATTAAAAAAATACGACGTTTATACGTTAAACGTTAAATTACAAATACGTTTACAATAAAAAATATTTTAAATATAAAATTTATTTTAAATTTATTAATTTTTTCGAATATACGTATTTAATAAAAAAAAAAAATTGAAAAAAATTATACAAATTATTAGTAACGAATAAAAAAATATATATAATTAATATATTTTATAAATCGATTAAATTTCATTCGACGATAATCAAATTATACTATATAAAAAAAATGTTTTATAAAAAAATTATTAACGAAAAACTATTTTTTATATTTTTTTCGTTCGATAAATTAAATTAAAAAAATTTAAACAATAAATTATTAATAGAATAATACGATTAAAAACGATCAAAAAAATTACGTAATAATAAAAAATTATTCGATAAAAAATTACAATGAAATAAGTATTATTAATTCGCTAAAAACGAAAATAATAATAAAAATCTCAATAATATATTTATTATTATTATTAAAAATAAAAATAAAATATTTATAATATTTATAATAAATAAAAAAAAAATCGATAAAAAATTCTTATTAAAACTACAAAAAAAAGTGTAATTATTATATTTAAAATATTATTCGAAAATTTTTAATAAAAAAAAATTAATAATTTAATTATAAAAAAAAGTTTTTCAATTTATTAAATTCGATTTTATTAAATATATTAACGTTCGTATTTTCAATTTAAAACTAATTAATAAAATTAAAAAAAATAATATTAATAATTCGTATGAAAAATTAAAATTAATAATTTAAAAATATAATAATAAAAAATTTTTTTTTTTATATAATTTTCGATTATTTAAAAAATTAATTAACGAATTATTATTGTATTAATATTTTTTTTAATTCAATTTTTAAATAAAACAATTAAAATATAATTTCGTAATATTATATAAATATATATATAATCGATAATTAATTTTCAATAATAAATATTTATATATTTATTAAAATATAAATAAACGATACATTTATATTAATAAAAAAAAAAATTTTAATTTTAAGAAAAATTAATTCAAAAAAATTAAATTCGTAGTAAAATTTAAAACAATTTTTATATTAAAATTTTTATTGATTTTTAATAATTATATATTAATTTAATATAAAAAAATAATTTAATTATAATAAAAAAATCAAAATAAGAAATTCAAATTAATAAATTTCAAATTATTAAATATATAAATTAAATATAAAAAATAATATATTTGAAATAATTATATTATTATAATTTATTAATTCAAAATAGTTTTCAATTTATTTATTATTATTTAATATTAAAATTTAATTCAAAATAAAATTATTATATTAAATAAAAAATTGAAATAAAAAATTAAAAATTTAAATCGAAAATTTAAATATATTATTATAAATTTATCAATAGTAAAATCTTTTATTTTTATCGACAAATTATTTACAAATAATAAAAATTTTAATTTTTAAATTGAATATAAAATTATTTTTACAAATCAAAATAAAAAAAATAATAAAAAATTCAAAATTAAATTTTTATTTATTTATTATAATTTTATTAAAAATAAACGAATTATTAAAAATATACTAATTTTAAAAATATATAAAATAATAAAAAAAATCGATATAATAATAATAATAATTAAATTTATTGTAAATATAATTATAAAATAATTCGATTTTTTTAATACTTTAATAATCGTATATATCGATTCGTATTTATTTTACGAGTATTTAATCAAACTCGAAATAATCAAAAAAAAGCATTTAATAATTAATATTATAATTTTACGATAATTATATAAACGAAAAAAATTATAAAAAATCAAATAAATTAATAATTAAAATAATTTGATAAATATTATAATAAAATCAATTTTTAATAAAATTTTGAAAAAGTTTTTAAATATTAATTATTTTAAAATACGAATAAAAAAATAAATTGAAAAAAAAAAAATAAAAAAAAAAAAAATAATAAAAAGAAAATACATTAAAAAAATAGAAAAATATTTATTTTTAATATTATTATTATTTAAAATTTTAAATTAAAAATAGAAAAAAAAATTTAAATTCGAAATTTATAAGTTTTAACGAATTTTAAAAATAATATTAATAAATTAATATTATTTTTAGTATTTAATTACATAATTTTTATTTTTTTAATATTTTTATTTATATTAAAATCTATGAATTTTATATATTTACAACGTATAATAAAAAAAAAAAAATATTTTTATTTATTCAAATTATTGAAAACGATAACGTTTTTACTACAAAAAAAAAAAATACTAATATCAAAACAAATATCACATAATATTTACGTACGACTCGAAATCGTATATAATTAATATTATTTTATTTTTACTTTCAAAGTAAAATTCATATATTTCGAGTTTCGATTTTTAAATAATTTTAATCAATTATAAATCAATACGCATATTAGAATTCAAAGAAAAATTCTACGTGTATTTAAATCGTTTTATTAATAAATTCGATATTTTTAATATAATATTAATAATTATTAAATTATTATATTGATTAATTAAAAAAACAAATTTTTTAAATAAAAACAAATAAAAAATTATTAAAATATTTTTATAAAATAAATTTATAAAAATTTTAATATTTTATAAAATTTATTATAATTTTATTAATAAATAAAAATAATTATTTTAAATATCGATATTAATTAATAAAAATATTTTCGTAAATTACGATTTTAATTATATAATATTTATTTTATTTTTAAAACAAATACTAATACGCTTATTATTTAATTAAATTAAATAATAATAAAAAAATTTAACGTTTTAATTATTTATTAATTTATTTAAATACGATTATTCGACTTTGAAATTAAATATATTAAAAAAAGTATTTATATTATTATAAACGAATTATTTAAAAAATTGTAAATAAAAAACAATTATTTAAAAAAAAAATTTAATAAATTTATTGTAATCGAATTTAATTATATTAAAATAATTTTAATCTCGATTAAAAAACGTAAAATTAATCGAAAAATAAAAAATAAAATATTTATAATTAAAAATAAATACGTAAAACGAAAATATTTATTTAAATTATTAAATTAAATTTAAATTTTTTTTTTAAATTTAATATTTTTAATTTTTAATTTTTAATATTAATCGTATTTTTCGCGTATATTATATTAATCGCTTTTTTTAAAATTAATAAATTATTAAATTATAATAATAATAATAATTATTTAATATTTAACAATTTTAAAACGATTAAAATAATTTTTAAAAATAAAATTCTATAAATTAATTCGAAAATTTATCGATTATAACGTTTAAAATAAAATATTATAAAAATCTTTTATTAAATTTTATTTATTTCGATTTATTTTAAACGATTTAAAACAATATATAATAATTATAATTAAATTATATAATAAATTTAAATATATTAAAAAAGAAAATATTTATTATTAAATAATTAATTAATATTATTAAAAAAAGTATTATAAAAACGTTTAAAATTTTATAAGAAATTATAATAATTATTAATATAAAAGAATTTTTTTAATTAAATTAAAATTAAATTAATAAAAAATCTGATTTTTAAAAAAATTATTAAATTTATTTATAATAATATTATTTATAAATACAATGTTTTTAATTATATAAAATTAAATAAAAAACTCAAATTTAAAAAAATTATTATTAAAAAATTAAATTAATTATTATTTTTATATATAATACGAAAATAAATAAAATAATTAAATAAAAATATTAATTTATTATTATCGTATTAATTATTTTAATAAAAAAAGAAAAATTGATTAAATTATTTATTAATTATTTATAAATTAATTAAATATATATTATTCTATATAATTTATAATAAAAAATTTTATTTTATTTATTAAAATTCGATTTTTTATTTAAAAAACTTTTAATTAAAATAAAGTATATAATTAAATAAATAAAAATACGAAACGAAAATATAAAAAAATCGAAATTAAAAAAAAATATAATCGTAAATAAAATTAAATATATTTTAACGTTTATTATTCAATATAAAAAAAATTAATTCAAAAAAAAAATTTATTTTAATATATAAATAATTAAATTTATATTGAATTCGTTAAATAAATTAATTAAAAATAAAATAAAATTATAATTCGTATTTTTAAATTTAATAAAATCGAAAAAATAAATATATACGATTTTTTAACGATTAAATAAATAAAAAAAACTCGTTAAATTTCAAAATAATAACGATTTTTTAATTAAAAATTTTTTTTTTATTTGTAATAATTTTATTTTTTTATTATTTTTTTTTAAAATTTTTTTATTTATTTTAATAAATTTTATTTACATTTAAAAAAATGTTTTTTTTATTATAATTAAAACGATTTTATTATATAAAAAAATAAAATTATATTTTTTTTTTTTTAATATTTTTAAATATTTTTAAATATATTATAATAAAACTAAATAATAATATTATTAATTCGTATTAAATTAATTTGATACGTAATTTAATTATAAATATAAAAGATTTTATTAATTTAATCAAATGATTATTTAAACGATCGATTAAATACTTCGAATTATAATTTTTATTATTTTTAATAATAATTGTTTTAATATTTATTTTTTAATTTTATATTTATTTTATTTAATTATATAAATAAATAAATACTTTTTTTAAAAAAAAACAAATAAAATTGAATTATTAATATCAAATTAAAATTTTAATATTTTATAATTTGTTTTTGAACGTATTAATACTAATTAGTAATTGAATTCGTTCGATTATAAAATAGTAAAATTATTTACAAAAAAATAATAATTAAATAAAATTGATCAAATAAAAAAACTTAAATTGTACGCAATTTATTGATTTAATTAAACGTAAAAAAAAGTAATTTTTGTTTATATTAAAAAAAATTATTAGATTTTCAAAGAATATTACGATTTTACGTTTGTTTTGTTTTTTTCGATTTGAAATTGATTAATTTTCTATTTTACGTTTTATCGCGTATTAATAATAAATATTTTATTATAATTTGTTAAATAATTTTAAAACAATTTTAACGAGTTCAATACGAAAACTCGTCGAATTACTATGTTTATCGAATACGATACAATTTAATAAAATATTCTTTGAAAATACGATTATTTTTTTTAAAATATAATTTTAATTAAAAAAAAACTTTTTTATTATTTTTATTATTTTTTGATTCAATATAATATATATTAAAATAAATATAAAATTTTAAAATAAAAAATAATCGAGACTATAAATTATAAATAAAATATAAAAAAATATTTTTAAAATAAATAAAAAAAATATTTGAAAAAAAAATAAATAAAAATACGAAAAGAAAATTATATAAAATTTTACAAATAAATAAAATATAAATATCGAAAAAACGATTTATTAAAATTTTAAAAATATTAATAAATATTGCAAATGAGAAAAAACAATCAAAATAATCACATAAAAAAATCGTAAAAATAAATTTAATAAAAAACTTTAATTTATAAAAAAATACGATCGATTTAAAAATAAAATAAACTCGAAAATTAACGTTTTTTATTATTTTTATTGAAAAAATTAAAAAAATAATATTAGTACTTTTGAATTTTTTTTTTAATTATTAAAATTTACTATAAAACTTTTTATAAAGTAAATAATATTATTCGAACGTATAATACTTTAAAAACAATTTTAAAAATACAATAAAATATTATTATTAAATTTATTATTAAAAAACGAAAATTTGAAATAAAATTTATCGTTTTTATTATTATTAAAAATTGAAAAATTATCAAAAAACTTTAATCGATTAATATATAATTTCAATCGCGAAAATTAAACAATATTTAATTTCAATAGAGAATTAATTATTCTTATAAAAATTTATTAAATATATTTATACGAATATTTAAAAATTTATATTTAAAAGTAAATATTAAACTCGGAAATTATTACGACGCGTTTTCAATTATATTTATTAGTAAAACTAATAAATTCTATTATTAGAAACTCGTTAAAAAATAATTTCTTTTAATAAAATAATCGAAATTGTAAAATCGAATTTCGAGATCAAAAAACGTCAAAATCGAATATTTAATTAATAAAATACGATTATATTTATTATAATTCGAATATAAAATTTAAATAAAACGATTTTTAAATATTTCGAAATACTATATTAAAAATTAATCTAAAAACAATTTAATTTACACTCGAATATACGAATAAAAACTATTATATAAAATAAATTTTATTATATTTATTAAAGCGTATTAAAATATTATTAAATACTTTTTCGATTTTTATCGAATGTTTAAATCGTATATAAAAACGTTTATAACGCGATTTTATTTTAAATAAAAATAAAAATAGTTTTTAAAATTTTTATAATCGAAAAAAAGAAAATCTATTGAAATACGAGCGAATTATATTTCGTAGACTATAAATATTTTAATAAAAATATTTAATATAACGATCGAATTAATTATAAAAAATCAATAATATATTAATGCGAAAAAAAAAATTTATTATACGCTAAAAAAAAAAAAAAAGTATACAACGACTTTAAAAAATTGAAATAGTTCGATAAAAACAAAATAATTTAATTCGTAATTAAATTCGAAAAATTAAATTTTAATATCGTTAAAAAATACAAACAATTTTTCGTTAAAATTATTAAAAAAAAAAAATTTACTCGAAAATAATATCGTACAATCGATTAATTATTTTATAATATTTTACAATACGATTAATAGATTTAAAATTATCGAATTATTTAATCGTTAATCAATTTATTATATAATATCGAATATTATAATATAATTGAAATCGTTTTCAATATTTATTAATATAAAAACGTATTTAATAAATTGTTATATATTAAACGTTTTTATAAATATTATAATTAATATTAGTATTGTTTAACGATTTATTACTAATAAAAATTAGTATTTAATTTTTTAACGAATTCGAAACGTTAAATTAAACGAATTCAAAATTAAAAAAATAATAATTAAATTTGAAATCGATAAAATTTTATTTTTTAAAATTATCGATATTAATATATTAATTAAACGTATTACGTTTTACGTAATTCTAATAAACGTACTTTTTTTATTTTATTTTTAAAATATAAATAAATTACAAATTAAATTCAATAATTTCAATAATATATTTATTTAAAATAAATAATATATATTTATTATTAAAATATTTAAATATTTTTAAATATTATTTAATTTATTTGAAAATTTAATTTATAGTAATTATAAAATTTTTATAATAAAAATCGATTTTATTATTTATTATTTAATTGAAATAAAACTCAAACGATTATATAAGTATTTCGAATATTTATCGATTATTAAATTCGTACAAATATTAAAACGTAAAAAATATTTTACGAATTTCAAAAAAATTAAAAAAATAATAAAATTTTATTAATAATA
>MU119723.1:0-11012 GCA_014904845.1 Acephala macrosclerotiorum | reverse complement strand
TAAAAAACTTTAATTTATAAAAAAATACGATCGATTTAAAAATAAAATAAACTCGAAAATTAACGTTTTTTATTATTTTTATTGAAAAAATTAAAAAAATAATATTAGTACTTTTGAATTTTTTTTTTAATTATTAAAATTTACTATAAAACTTTTTATAAAGTAAATAATATTATTCGAACGTATAATACTTTAAAAACAATTTTAAAAATACAATAAAATATTATTATTAAATTTATTATTAAAAAACGAAAATTTGAAATAAAATTTATCGTTTTTATTATTATTAAAAATTGAAAAATTATCAAAAAACTTTAATCGATTAATATATAATTTCAATCGCGAAAATTAAACAATATTTAATTTCAATAGAGAATTAATTATTCTTATAAAAATTTATTAAATATATTTATACGAATATTTAAAAATTTATATTTAAAAGTAAATATTAAACTCGGAAATTATTACGACGCGTTTTCAATTATATTTATTAGTAAAACTAATAAATTCTATTATTAGAAACTCGTTAAAAAATAATTTCTTTTAATAAAATAATCGAAATTGTAAAATCGAATTTCGAGATCAAAAAACGTCAAAATCGAATATTTAATTAATAAAATACGATTATATTTATTATAATTCGAATATAAAATTTAAATAAAACGATTTTTAAATATTTCGAAATACTATATTAAAAATTAATCTAAAAACAATTTAATTTACACTCGAATATACGAATAAAAACTATTATATAAAATAAATTTTATTATATTTATTAAAGCGTATTAAAATATTATTAAATACTTTTTCGATTTTTATCGAATGTTTAAATCGTATATAAAAACGTTTATAACGCGATTTTATTTTAAATAAAAATAAAAATAGTTTTTAAAATTTTTATAATCGAAAAAAAGAAAATCTATTGAAATACGAGCGAATTATATTTCGTAGACTATAAATATTTTAATAAAAATATTTAATATAACGATCGAATTAATTATAAAAAATCAATAATATATTAATGCGAAAAAAAAAATTTATTATACGCTAAAAAAAAAAAAAAAGTATACAACGACTTTAAAAAATTGAAATAGTTCGATAAAAACAAAATAATTTAATTCGTAATTAAATTCGAAAAATTAAATTTTAATATCGTTAAAAAATACAAACAATTTTTCGTTAAAATTATTAAAAAAAAAAAATTTACTCGAAAATAATATCGTACAATCGATTAATTATTTTATAATATTTTACAATACGATTAATAGATTTAAAATTATCGAATTATTTAATCGTTAATCAATTTATTATATAATATCGAATATTATAATATAATTGAAATCGTTTTCAATATTTATTAATATAAAAACGTATTTAATAAATTGTTATATATTAAACGTTTTTATAAATATTATAATTAATATTAGTATTGTTTAACGATTTATTACTAATAAAAATTAGTATTTAATTTTTTAACGAATTCGAAACGTTAAATTAAACGAATTCAAAATTAAAAAAATAATAATTAAATTTGAAATCGATAAAATTTTATTTTTTAAAATTATCGATATTAATATATTAATTAAACGTATTACGTTTTACGTAATTCTAATAAACGTACTTTTTTTATTTTATTTTTAAAATATAAATAAATTACAAATTAAATTCAATAATTTCAATAATATATTTATTTAAAATAAATAATATATATTTATTATTAAAATATTTAAATATTTTTAAATATTATTTAATTTATTTGAAAATTTAATTTATAGTAATTATAAAATTTTTATAATAAAAATCGATTTTATTATTTATTATTTAATTGAAATAAAACTCAAACGATTATATAAGTATTTCGAATATTTATCGATTATTAAATTCGTACAAATATTAAAACGTAAAAAATATTTTACGAATTTCAAAAAAATTAAAAAAATAATAAAATTTTATTAATAATATTAAATAAATAATAAATTTTTCGATCGTTTTAAATTTATATTATATAATAATTATAATTTCAATTATTTTATTTATTTAAACGTATTATAAATCGATAAAAAATTAATATTTTAAATTATAAACGAAATTATAGTATTTTAAATTATAAAATTTTTTATAATATTACAATAAAATTATTTTATTAAAATTTCGAGTAATTCAAAGAATAATTAAAAAATTATTTATTAAAAAAAAATTTATTAGAAAATTTAAATTTAAAATCAAATTTTTTTAAAAAAAACTCGAAAATTAAAAAAAATATATTTAATTTATTTCGTTTGATTAAAAATTTTTTATATATTTTAAAAAAAAATTTACGTTTATTTCAAATTATAATAAAATTTTTTTTTTATATTTTTAATTTCGATAAATATATTTATATAATAATTTATATAAATATAAAAAGTTTCAAAATTTATTTAATTGAAAAAAAAATTAAAAATAAATAATTGTTTATAGATTTTCGCGTAAAAAAAATTATTATTATTTCAAGTAATTTATTCGTAGTTTTTCGTAGAAAGAAAATTGATAAATTAATCGTAAAAAAAGTCTTTAAATTGATTTTTAATAATTCGAAAAAAATTAACAATTAACGAATTTTCGATTTAAAATTAATAAACGAAATCAAAAATATAAAAACGATAATTTTATACGAGAAATTTTATTTTGTAATTTAAATATTTAATAATAAAAACAAAAAAATAATATTAATTCAATTTTCGATTATTTAACGCGTTAATTAACGAATTATTATCGTTTTAATTTTATTTTTTAAATTTAAAAAAATCAATTTTTATTTGAGAAATATTATTTAAATATACGTATAATTAATAATTTTATTAATACGTATTATTTTCGTTAAATCTTTAAAAAAAAATAACAAATGAATTTTTATTGAATATTGTTTTTAAAATAATTAAATCTTTTTACGAAATTTTAAAAACAGAAATATATTAATATAAAACGTACAATATTTACTATAAAAATAAATTTTTAATAAAATTTTCAATTTTCGATTTTTATTTGCTTATTACAAAAAGTAATTATATTTTATTCGAAATAATCGATATATAAATCAACGATATATTTATTTTAAAAAATTAAATTTTTATAAAATTAAAAAACTTTAAATTACAAAAAATTAAATTATTAATTAAATTTATAAAGTTTTGTACATTAAATATTTTTTTATTATTTAATAAATATAAATTAATAATAAATAAAACGAAAAATAAAATTGTATTTTTACAAAAAAAATAAAATAAATATTTAAATTTAATTAATTTAAAATCAAATTTTTATAAATAAACGTATTTTAAATAATATATTCGAGAAATATATATTAATTTTATTTATTAATCGAAAATTGCGTACAATATATCGATAATAATTTAATATTAAACTCTTGAAAAAAAAAAAATTATAATATTAAATAAACGATTATAATAATAAATAAATAATCTCGATTATAAATTTTGATTTTTTTATTTAAATTTATATTTAATAAAATTTTTCGTTTTTGTAAACGATTTTTTTATTATAAATAAAATTTTTAATTCGTAAATCGAATATATTATCGTTTTTAATAATAAATAATTCGATTTATAAAACAATTTATTTTATTAAAATTCAATAAAATATAAAAAAATTATTTGTATCGTTTTAATTTTTAAATTATATATAATAATAATAAAAATCGATATAAAAATTTTAATTTTTATTATTTTTGATTTTATTATAAAACGATTAAAATTAAATCTAATTCTCGTAATTATTTGTATTAATTTTTTTTTTTTACGAGTATATAATTAAATTCGATATTATAATTATTAAACAATTATATAAACGCAAAAAACTTTTAAAAATTCAATAAATTATTAAAAATAATAATTTAATTCATATTATAATTAAATTTAATATTAATAAATTATTTAAATCGTTTATTAATATTAATTATTTTAATATCAAAGTATAAAAATAAATATAACGTTTCAAAGTTCAAAAATCAATCGACGAAAACGAAAATAATATTAAAAAAAAAACGTATAATTATTATTTTAATATTTTTAGTATTTTTGAAAATAGAATTTTCGATTAATTTAAAAATTATAAATATCGAGTTTAAAAATTTTTTTTTAAATTTAATTTAATCAATTAAATATTACAATACGTAATAATAATTAGTTTACGATCAAATTTTTTTTTATTATTCGATAGTAAAATAATACGTTTGTAATTGTAGTAATACTTTTTTTGTTTTTGATTTACGAGTTAAAAAAAGCGTTTTTTTCTAAAAAAAAAAAAATTACTAATATCGATATAATCAAATAATTATTTAAATAATCGATTGAATAATTCGAATTATAATTTTTATTATTTTTAATAATAATTACTTTAATATTTATTTTTTAATTTTACGTTTATTTTGTTTAATTATATAAATAAATAAATACTTTTTCTAGAAAAAAGTAAATAGAATTGAATTATTAATATTAAATTAAAATTTTAATATTTTGTAATTTGTTTTCAAACGTATTAATAAATTTAATATTTTGTAATTCTAAAAAACAATCGAATATTTTTTGTTTATTTACAATATATTAATATATTTAAACGTATTTCGATTATATTTAATTATATTTATTAATATAATATTTATTATAATTTATAAAAAAACTTTTTTTAAATTTTTTTTTTTTAAAATTTTTTAATTATAATTTTTTAATTTTATATTAATTTTTCAATTATAATTTTTTTTTAATATTTTTTGAAATTTTCATTTAATTATTTTATATATAAATAATTTTATTAATTAAATATATTTTATTTATTTAAATATTTTTCGATAATTTTTTTTAAAAATTTTTATATATTTTTTTTATAAAAACGATTTATAAATATATATATATATATTTTTTAAAAAAATTATTTAATACGTTTTATAAAAATAATTGATTTTTATAATTTTTAATTATTTAAAACGTAAAAATATTTATTTATTTATTTTATATAATTTTTTTCGATTTTATTAATAAATTTTTTTTTTAAATTTAATTAATTTATTATATTATTTTTTTAAGTGTAAATTTTATAATTTTAGTTTTTACTTTTAAAGTTTTTATAATATTATTATTATATTTTAAAAAAAAAGTTTTATTCAACTTTGAAAATACAAATTTCGTATATAAAAAACGAAATAAAAATAATTATAATATGTTTATATAAATTATTATTTTAAAAAAAAATAATTACAATTAATAATATTAATAATAAATTTATAAAAATTAAAAATGTAATAAAAAGAATTTTAATTAAATAAAAAAAATAAAAAATAATATTATTTTAAAAATTTTGAAAACTTTTTTAAAATAATATATAATTTTAAATAAAAATTTCTTTTTTAAAATAAATAATATTAAAAAATCGCGTATTACGTTTTAATAAACTCGATTTAATTTAATTAAAACTTTTAATAATATATTTAAACATTATAATTAAATTTTTCTTTTTTAAATTTAAATATTTTAATAATTTATTAAAAGTTTTATTAATAAATTTTACGATAAATATATATATTAAAAATTCGAATAAATAATTCGTATAAAACGTTTTATATTTCGTAAAATTATTAAAATTATTAATATAATTATTATTAAAAAAAATATAATTTATAATATATTATTTATAAAAATATTTTTTCGATTTATCGATTATAAAAAAATATTAATATATTTAAAAAATATAAACGACGATTTAATAATTATAAATTTAAATAAAATAAATTTAAAAAAATTACGTTTTATTTTTTATTTTTATAAATTTGTAATAATTAAAATATATATTAAATTTTTTTTTCGATTTTTACAAATAAATTTAAAAAATAATTAATTATTATTATTAATATTAATATTTATTTTAATTAATTTTATTAATTAATAATAACGACGATAATAATAATAATATTATTATTATTATTATTATTATTAGTTTTTTTATATAAAACTTTTTATTTTTTTTAAATTTTTTAATACGTTTTTTTTTGTTTTAATTTTTATATTAATTAAATTTAAAAAATATATTATTAATAATAAAAAATATTATTTTATTTTGATTAATTAATAAATTTTAATTAAATAATATATAATCAATAATTAATTATACGTACAATATAAATAATTTTATCGAATTTATTATATAACGTTTTATAAGAATTTAAATTTATATTTTAAAAACAATAAAAAATAAATTAATATTATAAAAATACAATTATTTAAAATTTACAAATTATATATTAAAAAAAACAATTTTAATTTATTTTAATTTATTTTAATACTTGTTTTTAATTTATAAATATTTTTATTATTTTTTATTATAAATAAAAAATATTAATAAAAAATCGATTTTTGTTTTCGCGAATTTTTATTATTTTTATTTTTATTTTTTTGATTAAATTATTTATTAAATTAAAAATGATAATAATTTTTATTTTATAAATTTTTTTTATTATTTTTTTTAAAAAATATTAATATATTAAAATCTTATTATTAATAAATTTTTTTTAATAATTTTTCTTTTGTCGTTCAATTTTTATAAACGAATTTTAAATTATAATTATTATTTTATTAATTTTTTAAAAAAAAAAAAAAAAATTTTTTATTTTTTTTTTAATTTATTAAATTTTATTAAAACGATAAAATTAATTAATTTTTTTACGAAAAAAAATAAATATATTTTAAAATTTAAATGTATTATATATTAAATTTTTTTTTTTAATAAATTTTAAATAATTTATTCGTAATTTAACGATTTTAAAAAAATAATAAATTAATTATTTTAATTTTTTAAAAAAAAATTTTAAAAATTTTCTTTTTAATATTAAAAAATAAATTTTAATTAAAAAATTTTTATTAATTAAAAATATATTGAAAATTTTATTTTATTTTTTATAAATTTAATATTTATTAATATTAATAATAAAATTATTAATAATATTATTTATAAGAAATTAAAAAAAGTTTATAATAAATTTTAAACTTTTTTTAAAAATCGATTTTGAGAATTTTTTAATAACGAATTTTTTTTCGATAATATTTAATTTGAAAAAATCGATATAATTTATTATATAAAATTTTTAAATTATTTTATTATTCGATATAAAAAATTTTAATAATTCAATTATTAAAATTCGTTTAATAATAAATATTTGTACATTTATTAATAAAAATAAATTATAATTCAAATTAAATTAATTTTTTAATATTTTAAAATAAAAAAAAATAATTTTTTTTTTAATAATATTTATAAAAAATAATTAAAAATATTTAATTATATTTAATAATAAATTTAAATTTAAAAATTTTTTAATTTTTTTTTTATTAAATTTTAAAAGAAAAAAAAAACAAATTATAAAAAGTTTAATATTATTAAAAATATTAAAAAATTATTAAAATTTTAAAAAAAACGATAATAATTTAAAAAATTTCAAATTTTAAATTTTTTATTTAAAATAAATTCTTTTTTTTTTTTTTTTAATTTTTTTTTCGAAGTTCGAAACAAGTTTATTATATAAAAAAAACAATTATAATAAAATTATATATTTTTTTTTAAAAATCTTTATAAATAATTAATTTCAAAAATAATATTAATTACGTATTTTTTAATATAATAAAAATTTTTACTTATTATAAATTAATTAATAATTTTTTTTATTTTTATTTTAATTGATTAATTAATTAATTATTTACGAATTACGAATTATTTCAAATAAATTTAATTTATTAATTAAAACGAATTAATTTACGATTAAATTTTTTTATTTTTTTATAATATTTTAAATATTATTAAAAATAAAACTTTTAAAAAAAAATAAAAATAAAATATATTATATATTAAATAAAAATATAAAATAAAAAAAAATTTAAAAATTTAAAAAAAAAAATAAAAAAAATAAAAAAAAGATTTATTATATAATTATATAATTTTTTATTTTTAAATTTATAATATTACTATTTTCGAAATTAAAAATAAATATTAATTAAAACTCGATATATTTTTTTTAAAAATAAATTATTTTAATTTTTTTTTTATTTATTTTTTAAATTTTTTATTATTTTAATTTTTTTAAAAAAAAATTTGTTTATATATAAAATTAAAATAATTATTTATTTAAAATCAATATAAAATAAAAAAAAATTATTATTTAAAAAAAAATAAAAAATTATTTATAAAAAATAATAATTTATTATATTACAAAAAAAAAAATAAAAACTTTTAAAAAAAAAAATAATATACAATATAAAAAATAAATTTTATTTTATTTTTTATTTTTTTTTATAAAATCGTTTTATTTTTATTTAAATTTTTAAAATATTTATTAAAATAAATATATTATTATTTTAAAAATTAAAAATAATATTATTAAAAATATATATTAATAAGTATAAAAAGTATTATTACGATTTTAATAAAATAATCGAAATAAAAAAATTTTTTTTTAATATAAAAAAAAACTCGTTTTTTAATAATACGTTTTTTTAATAAAAAATTTCAATATAAATTTATATTTTAATACTTTGAAATTCTATTATTAAAACGAGATTTATTAGTTTACAAACTTTTAAAATACTAATAACCGTTGAAAATATTATATATAAATTTTATAAAAAATTGTATAATTATATTAAAAAATTAGTATTTATCGTTATAAAATAATAATACTTCGTAATAAAAATATACAATTAATAAAAAAACGATAAAAATACTATAAAATAAATTAAATCTCGAATTTTTATATTTATAATATTATATTTTATTAAATCGAGTTTTTACGTAATATTATAAAAATAATAATTTTTAATTAAAACGATATAATAAATAAAAAAATTAAATCGATATTTTAATCGTAAAAAAAAAAACGAAATTAAATTTTAGTATTAAATCGAAAAACGATATAATTTATAAAATCGAAATATTATTATTCGAATATTTAAATAAGTATTTGATCAATATAAATATTATTTTTTTAAAAATTGAAAAAAATAAAAATAAACGAAATAATTAATTATAATAATAAAAATTAAAAAAAAAAATTCAAAGAATTATTAAATACAAATACTTATATTTATTAAATTATAACTTTTTGTAATATTAATAAATTATATAATTTTATCGATTAAATATCGTATAATAGATTAAAAAATAATTAATATTTAATATTTTTCGATATTTCGTAAAAGAATCGTATTAATATAATAATTTTTATTAAAATATTATAAAAAAATATTATTAAAACGATCGAGTTTTTAATAAAATTTATATTTTTTAAAAAATATTTTAAATATAAATTTAAACGATATTATAATCGTTAAAACGAACGAGTATATAACGAAATATATATTAAAATATAATAATAAAATAAATAATTAAAATTATAAATAACGATAAAAAAATCTAAATAATATATTATATTAATATTTTTAAAATCAAATAAAATTTAAATAATTTAATATTAAAACGACGAAAAAATTTAATTAATATATATAATTATAAAAAATCTCTATTAAATAATTTAATAATTTTAAAAATTATTAAAAATATTATTTCTCGATTTTATTTTTTTATTAAAAAAAAAACAAAAAATCGTATAATATATATAAACTATTTTATAAATTAATAAAATCGATATTAAAACGTAAATATTATTTTTTTAAATAAAAAACTTTAATAATTAATATTTTTTAATATTTAAAAAATTAATTATCAAAAGAAAATAAATATTTTATATAAATAAAAAAGTTTAATATTATTATTTTATTATTACGAAATATATAATTAATTATAAAAAATAACGTTTTATTATAAATATTAAAAATAATAAATATTATTTTTATTATTATATATTTTTTAATAATTTAAATAATTTGAATATAAAATACGAATAAAAAAACTCGAATATATAAAAATATAAAAAAATAAATATAATTTTAAAAATATTAAATTTTTAAAATCGACGATTTATTAAATATAAAAATTAAAAAATAAAAAAAATTATAAAAAAATTTTAAATTTATAAACGTAATAATTTTATATAAAATTATTAATTTATTAATATTTATAAATATATAATAATTAACGTATTATATTAAATATATAAAAAAAAAAAAATTTTTAATTTAAAAAATTTAAATTTTTATTTTATTTTAAAAAAAAATAAAAAAAAAATAAAATATAAACAATTTAAAAATAAAAATAAATACGTTATAAAATAAAAAAATATTTATTATTATATTATAATTTAAATTTTTAATAAAATTTACATTAAAAATCGAATATTATAATTATAATATTTTTTTTTAAAATTATATAAAATTTATTTTTAAGAAAATAAAAATTATTAAAAAGTAATTTCGTTTTATTAAATTAAAACAATAAAAATAATATTAAATAAATAAATAAAATTAATAATCATAAAATTAATAATAATAAAAATAATAATAAATCTAATAATACGTTTAAATATAAAAATTTCAATTTTTTAAAATGTATTTATTTAAATATTATATAAAATATATTCGATTATTTAAAATTTATAATAAAATAAATATATATTATATAAAAATAGTTTATAAATTTATAATTAAATCTTTTTATAATCGAATTAATAAAAAAAATATTTAAAAACATTAAATTTTATTTTATAACGATCGAAAAATTAATATAAAAAATAATATATTAATTATATTTTTTTTTTTTAAAAAGCGTAAAAAATATACAATTATAAATTAAATTAAAAATTTTAAATTTTTAAAAAAAAAATAATTAAAATATTAAAATATCACGTTAAATTTTTTTTTAATTTTCAATATTAATAAATTATTTCTAAATAAAAAAATATTATAAATATTTTTAATCTCGTTAAAATTATTATTAAATTTATTAAATATTAATATATAATTTATAACGTCGAAATTTCAAATAATAAATAATATAAAACTCGTTTAAAAAATTAAAAA
>MU119722.1:0-23924 GCA_014904845.1 Acephala macrosclerotiorum | reverse complement strand
TGAATGACTGACACTGATCACTGATCAGTCAGTTGATCAGTCGACTGACTGATTGGACTCTCTGTGTATATGGGCGATGGAGGATGAGCATTCATATCGGTGTCCGACGAGCGCTTTGTATTGGGGTGACGAATCTTTAGATAATTCATGATGGGCTTGCTCTATTTCCGGACAATATAAAGTTGTTAATTCTGTTCAACGTCTAGAGGACTCAAGGCAATGACAATGCAAGCATTCAGGCAGGCATAGACGACTTTGAACGACTTTGAATTCAATAGATACACGACTGGTAGGAAATAAGAACAAAGATCATCGACCCCTCATTGTGGATGTTAGCCCGAGATAGCTCTGCTAGCCATTCCCTAATACTGCTCAGACTGCGTTTCTTGAATGATATCAGTCTACTATCTGCACGTCGTAGCAAGCGTGATGGAATTACTCTGACACTCGGCTAGCACGATGTGAATTGATTTGGAGGAAACATCTACTTTTCTTTCATGAATCTCATTTCGCATTGATGAGATGACATATGGTATGTACAGCATTTTCATGAGAATATATGCAGATAAGAAACCTGGTGCCTGTGATGGGCTTGTTTCACTACAACTTTGGAGGTGCAGCCTAGCTTGCATACGAATTTCGTCACTTATATGAATAGTGTTTGGTGAGCTAGACTCGTTCAGTGGGAAGCAGACTTGAATGACACTGGCCTTCCGATGCCAGATGAACACGACTGAAATTAAAAGGCTCGGTCTTACGATTTGACCATAGCGGTGAGTTGGTCATGAGGCTCTGATCGCTTTCTTGAAGGATGTCGCTTATGCGAAAGTATTGGATTCTGAGCTTGTCACTTCTTCTTCGCCTTTGATCTTGTATTTCTTGTAGGCTTTGAAACCCCTTGAGGTTTTGCAGAGCTCTTGACTTTCGTGGTCCTCGCAGTTTTCCGTTTGGAATTCGCCTTGCTTGCTTGTGTGTTGGTATTCGGAGAAGTAGCCTCAGCCTTTCTCTTCTCACGTAGACGCGGGCTCTTCCGCGGCGTAACATATCCTGGTTGTGCTTGTGGTGTGTCGTCAGCGGGAGGTTTTGCCAAAGTTTCAGAAGTCTCGACTTGTGAGATAGTACGCTTGCGGGGATTCCCCTTCGAGTTCGGAGTGGACTTGGCGACTTTTGAGGCTTTCTGTCCTTGACCAAGTAACTTTGAGGCAGGCTGGTTTTGGTCATCTTCACCAGAAGTTTTGTCTGGCCTCGATCCTTTGATATGCGTAGTCTTACCCCTTGTAGCACGGCGGCCACGGTTTTTCGGTCCTGGAGTTGGCTTGGAGGGCTCAACGTGTTCATTTTCCAGGCCATTCTCACTGGCAGCTGCCGATGGCTCGTAGTGAGAGGGATCCGTGACATCTGGCAGCCCGTTACTTTCTGAGACATTGGAAGGTAATCCAAATGTGAAAACAGGTGGATTTGCAGGTTCTGCTTCGCCATCATCTCCATTTTCGACCGGCTGGGCTGGACGCGTATATTCAACGAAGTCCTCAAGCGGGTGTTCGTGCTTCCATGACATTCCTGGCAGAATTCCCCATCTTGAATCCCAGATCCCTCGCTTTGACCAGATGCTTTTAACATTCTCGTATGCCTGGGTATTGATGTCGACAGGGACATTTTCGGCATCACCCGGTGTCACCGATTCTCCGCACATTCGCTCACGTTCCTTCGAGACCTGATAGACAAATTGATGGTATGGTTTTGAAGCTTCTCGATCTCGCGCCCGCAAGACTCGACGCCCTGCGACTTGTCGCCTTTCTGCTTCGCTTTTCAGCCTCCGAGGTTTGGGTCCTAGGAATATGAACTCTGCTTCTGTGTCTGTCTCGAATTCCGACTCCACTTCTAACGGCTCTTCGTGTTTCCACCTCCCAATGTCCCGGTAATTTCCAGCAGCCATCGCTTCCCACTTGTCTTTCCAAATGCCTTGCTCAATCCAACGACCTCTGACGATCTTAATCGCTTCCTTCTCCTCAAGGCCACCACTAGGAATTTGGGTCATCCACTTCGTAGCCGGATTCGACTCCCATATTCGTTTCGCCTCTTCGTCGACTTGTGTGAGAAACTGACCATAGGGCAGCGACTGTCCGCGATCGTGCCGCACTTGATAATATCGTTCTTCCTTCTGCCGTTGTTCGTCGCTAATGGGGTTCGGACTCTCGGATCGGGTCGTGGTGCCGGATGGAATCGAATTGTATTCTGGGGGAGAGGCACTGAATCGCATTCTTGCACGTTCAAGCCTCGATGGATCTGCCTCTAAGAGGTGCAGGGCTCCGTGAACCTTCTCCAAGCCGCCTGCAAGAGAGCTTGCCATTTGTCTGGTGTTGTACAGTAGCAGTAGAGGAAAATGTCGTAAGGGAGTGAAGGTGTGCTCAAGGAATGGTTGCGTTGGCTTTGTGAGAATTTGGTGATTGGACTGTCAGATTGTGTAGTTTGTGAATCATTACGCAAGAGTGATTGGAAAGGTATCCATTATGCAAAGGGAGTATGCAAGCACCTCAATGGAGCGTTGCATAAGTATTAGGAGTGGTCGAAAAGCACAAACAGTAGGTAGAAGCTGTTGGTCTGGTGGTACGGTGGTACAAGTTCGGGCGCGTGTCGGGTTGGCGGTTTACTAGCGCCTCCGTTTGGGGTTTAGCGTCCGGCCCCCGGGTGCTGCGGCGTTTAGCTGCAGGCTTCTCTCGCTAACATTTGTCGAGCACTACTCGGTGTGCATGAACTGCGTGGCCATGAAACACAAATGCTTGCTGTACCTCTTCAGCCTCTCTTGCTTGAGGCCCCCATTAGGGTTTGAGTTCATGACTGGGTTCGTTTGACATTTCCCTCTTGACTGTTACTTCGCTGCCTTAGTACTTTCATACCAGCGAAATTTCGATCCTTCCTACTTGAAATCTGCGAATATCTCTTCATTTTTTCCCTTCTTTCTGATTCTTCTATGGATTCGATTGTTTCAACCGCCATCGGCATTCTCATCAAGCTCAGTCCTAGCCAATGCCTCGCTCTCAGCCGCATCACCTTGCCTTATTCTCTCTCGCGGCTAGAAACGATCGGGCTCACGAAGTTATAGCCCACCAGAGTAACAGCCACCTCATCTCGAAGCTACCGAATGAGGCCTTGGGTATCAATGTAGGGTTTAACATTCGCTCGAAGTCCCGAGGTACTCTTGCGACACTTGGGCGTAGTAACACCGACATCCTGGTAGAAGGATCCTCGATAGGAAGAGTCCAGTGCTCCTTCGAGATTGATTTAGAGTCAAGAGTTGTTATGCTCTATGACAGATCGAATAGCCAAACAACTCAGGTTTCTAGTGAAAATTGCCAATCATTTGAGCCTGGCCGACTACGACGAATAGTCGTGCAGAGGGGTCTTAATACAGTAATTGGTATGGGCGGTACAAGGCGCGATTTGGTTCAATTCAACTTGATATGGCACGGTACCCCTGATGAGACAGTGGCAATGATAAAGAGCCAAGAGGGCAAGCTGGCGGAAGAGGATGAAAGTCCCCTCCTGGCAAGGACGTTGGATGAGGCGCCAACCGAATTGCCGTCGCAGAGGTTGACGAGAATTCATACACCGGGGCAAAATCAACTAAAGATAAGATACCATAAGATCGGGCTTCCACTCGGTAAGCCCCAACCTTTCGTTCAACCGATTCCCCTTCGGCAGCATCTCCAGAGTTTACAGTTGAGCACTCACGGGCGGTTGAATGTTCCAGAAGTTCTAGGACATGCAAATATACCCGACCAGATGTATCAAGTATAATACTGACTTGGAACTCATGCATATCAGGAGCCGGAAACTTTGGGACCGTACATAAATGTGTCGACGTGGACTTAGGGAGGCTTATGGCTGTTAAGATTTTGACAGGGCCCGCAGGCAGAACGGCGGAAGCTTGGGGGGAGGAATTGTACCGCACGCTCAAGCGAGAAGTGGAAACTCTTGCGAGCATCAACCATGTAAGGAGCCCAGTATTGAATTCCCTAGATCTGTTTACTGAAATTAACAGCCCCATATCGTCGATTACATCGGTTCGCAAGGGTGGGATCAGCCAACGATAGAAATATTTATGGGTTTGAAAGATGGGACATTGGCGTCATTAATTGAGAAGGCACCCGAACTCCAGAAGCTCGTCGCCGAGTCTGCCTTCCCTCAAATGCTTCGAGCACTCGATTGTCTATCGTCGAAAAACATCATCCATCGGGATGTCAAGCCCGAAAATATTCTCTACGTCTCTCTGCCAGGCTTGAATAATCAATTTCGGTTTCAGCTTGGGGATTTCGGGCTCTGTAATCGCGTTATCGACGCCAGGACATTTGCCGGAACTCAGATTTACATGGCTCCTGAAATGTTTGAAAAAGGAGGGCAAACATGTGAGCATATACTTGCCCGCGCCCCGTCGGACTTCCGAGTGATGAAATGTCTTATTCTCGAGAGACGTCTCGCCATGTTTGCGTTGTTTGTCGTCTTATTTTCCCGAGACCTTTGGAACATTGAAATTGTCCTAGAAAGCCACCAGAAATATGTGCTAACCATACGTTGAATAGGCAAAGCAGATGTCTGGTCATTGTTCGTCACAATACTCTGGGCCTTGAATGTTGAGGACTTCCGGCAAAAATCATTTCAATCGGTACAAGAGATCTATGACACCGTCATTGCTGCGGCAAAGTCCAAGGACATTACGTCCATTAAAGAGATGGCGGTCTTAGACCCAGAAAAACGCGCTTCCGCCGCGCAAATGCTGATCAAATGGTTCAGCGGAGAGGGCCTCAGTACCCCAGCGCACCTGGTTCCGCCTCTCATACCTCTCATCGCCGAAAGTCCCACCACATCCGCCCCAGCCATGGCTCCGCGCCAGCAGAGTCGGCCCATACGAATAAGGAGAGGAAGTCCCAAGCAAGATGGAACAATGATGCGACTTGGAAATGGAAAACCTGAACGACTCCGTCGACAACCTACGGGAGCTCCTCATTTCGGCCCGACCAAACGCTGAGGGAACGGCCATTGCTCTTCCTAGTACCGATAATTATCTGCCAGTTTGACGATTAAGCAAGCCATTATGGGAAACAACTTCCCTGCTATTTTGAAATGTCTGTTCGGCGATGTCTCATTATTTTCCAAAGTTTGCGCATATTGCTTCGGCGCTCTTGTGTTTAATGATGTCGTTTACACACATAATGATTGATGAACTTCATGTATTATGTATTGTACAGTACAACTTTGTAACGTTGCACTTTGCCGGAGGATAAGGGCTCAGAGACACCAGAAGGAAGCGATGTATCATGTACTTAGTAGAAGTATCTGCACTAGTTCCAAGCACTTCATGGTGCCTCTAGTTTCTTTCTTTGTGAGTATGTCTCTGATGATATCCTTCAACTTCCGCGTGCTGATGCCGATGCCAGCGAACTTTATCAAAGTTGCCGTATTATACCAGAGAGCCAGGTCAAGTCCATCGTAACATCATAGGCCCAACATCAAGACCGCTGTCCCGGCAGCCAATACACAACAAAGCCTGCAAATCTCCACCCCAATTACTGAGGCAGCACCAGTTTCCGACGGCGTACTCGTGTTCCCAGCCCCCGTCCCTGTCTCAACCGCCGCTCCGCCACTCGCACCCCCACTCGCCGTAACCATCGCCGCACTTACAGTCCTTGCTACCCCATTCGCCGTCCACGTAAACACATCCCCACTGACCGGTGTCTTAATCTCTCCTTCTCCCCTGGTATCAAAAAGACTCAAACTACCATTTGTGGGAAATTCTTCTGGGGAGTAGAAATTAGTTGTGTTACCTGCTGGAGAGGAGAAACCAAGTTCGGTAGTGCAGTTGTAGGCTTTAAGGTACGGGTCGCAGAATTCCCAGTCTGTGCCTGTGAAGAGGGAGGCGAAATAGGTGTCTGCACCTAGGAGGGAGGGGATGGTGGAGGGGCAGATGTCGTATATTCTGTCTTGATTTGTGAGTTCATGCTCTGAGAAGAGGTGTTGGGAATGGGGAATTGAGAAATCAGTGGACCAGACGTACGCAGATAGTATCCCGCTCTGATAACAACAAAGGCACGCCTCTCCATAATTCGTGATATCATCCACGCTTAACAATTCATTTAGATTTGTCTTGTTGTTGGTGCAGACTTCTAAATGATCAACATCTGACAGAATCGACATTTGCACTTTTCCAATTGGACAGGAGCAGCCTCCTGGAGCGTTGTCTGGTGGTGGCCAGAATGGAATGTTGTTGAGATCTGGGTTGACGCAGAAATTGATGAAGTCGCTGACTGTGAGTTGGTATTCGCAGCTGTATACCTGAGATCATGTGAGTCACTTGTCAAGAGTTCAAGGAGGGAGTATTTACCTGGTTCCAGCACCTGGTTGCTGCGCAGTCTATGTATTTGGTTGATCGGACGCATTCACATGCATTGATGCAGTCTATGTTTTGGTCTTTGCAGTTGCTGTTCACGCAGTCTGCATAGGAGGAATCGGCATCGCCATAGCAAGACGAAAAGCCGCCGGGGTCAATGCAAGAAGTTGAATTGTAGTGGCCCACATCCGTGGCTCTGACACTTAAGACAGCTGCAAGTCCGAACAGTAGAGCTTTGCTCGCCATACCGGACATAAATTGTGGTCAAGATCGAGCCAAAAGCGAGCAGCGTGGCTCGTGGTCCACAACATACATCTGGAGTGACGACTGACGTCGGGACTTCTTAAGCTTAAGTATGATCAGCGCCAATGCTCAACCCCACTTCCACACTCTGAAAGATCTTGGCAAAGTCAAATGTCAAAGTGGACGAGCCTTGGGATACCAAGGCCAAAGCTTCTCTTTTCGGGAAGCCGGTCAACGAGAACAGAGTGAAGATGCAGAGGAATTTATCTCGTTAGTTTGTATCTCGCATGCTAGAGGAGGCTCTATCAACTTTTCAGGAACGTGGGACAGGGATTAGGCGGATTGTGCCAAGGTAGGAACCGTAAAATAGACTTGGCGGGTTGCGGCTCTTGGCTTATTTTCATATGCCTTGAGGGATCGATGGTGTAGAAGCCAAAGGCTTGACCTACTTATGGATGCTGCTGTTAGGTAAAATCTTACTGCACTTGGGCTATTCTTGGCTTCGTATAGTAGGACCTGACTATGAGACGGAGAGGAAAGTGCAGAGCGTCACCTTATCTTTCGGACAGTAGCTCGCACAATCAACATGCACACACAAGACGTTATTCAGGCTTGAAGAGGCTTATATGGGATGAAGGAAGAGGTTTTGCCGTCCGGCGTTCCGAAGTGGCCAAGATTGCCAAGTGTTTCTGCAGGGCGCGATGTCTTGACGCCAAGCGCCATGCCATGAACAAGAAAGATATGATTTCAAGTTCTGCAGGAGGCTGGATCGGAAACTTAGAAGAGAAAGGTTGGAAAAGAGTGTGTTATGCCTCTTTAAAGAACAATTCGATGCTTGAGATTCTTCTCACTGTCTGGTTTGGATAATATTTCGTACTTCCTCACATCGCAATGTTTTGGCTCTCGATATGCAATGGACACCATCATGAGTAGGTAAAGTACTTTGAAAATGCGTTTAGAAGACCCAAAATTGGTTGTGGAGTACGTATAAGCGAGCTCTAGCAAAAACGAGAAGACAGGTATCTCACGTGGTATACACGTGACCACAATGCATCTGTGGCAACAGGAACATTGCTGCACAACGTTGCATCTATACTCTGCGGCACATGAAAGTACCCACATACCTTTCCTAATCTTCAGCCATAGTAGAGATACATTTCCTGGGAAGTCGATCTGAAGAAGCTACGCTGGATCAGAAGACGGGAATCAAGTATGGAAGAATGGATAGACAATGGTATAAGAAAACCCGAGTTAGCTTAGGATGAAATTTGAAATTCTCACTAAACTAGGTCAGAGTTTCACACGACTTCGAATAAGATAGAGGCGAGGTGGATACGAGATTCCAGGTTTTAATAGCATCAACTTTGACACCCGAACATGACCCTTAAAACTGCTGAATTCCGTAACATACTTAAGCTATCATAGTCCTGTCGAGGATCTGAGAAACTTCTGATCCGAAATCAAAGGCTATGGTCACAGAAGGAAGCTTGTTCGACAATGGGATAGCACCAAGAAGGATTGGAGGTACGAAGTACCGTACGATTTGTATGAAAACAATGCTACTGAAACGGGTCGTGGAATTAAATAGTTCATAGGCAGGAAAAGAGAAATGTGCTTGTCCCGAAGTGCCAGAATGCTCTTGTCATGTTGTGGCTCTAGTAGGAGCGACATTTTCAAGAATTGTGATTGAGACCATTTCGTTGCGTGCCTTTGATTTCTTCCTGCCAAGAGATTATTCTTCGAAACTTTTACTTCAAGTTCAGAACGTGCAGACGTGTAATCTATCGCAAACTGTATAGCGCCTCTTCTGCCTCGGTCAATATGTATTGTGTACCCACGGCGGCATTCTCTAATACAAACCATTCATCTATTGTTAGAGGCGTGCGAGATCTCAAAACCCCCTTCCAAACACGTTCAGCAGCCTCGAAATCTGTGGAAACAGCTTTGTGGAGGATTGCTTCGTGCTTCCACCACATCTCCAGTCCAAAGATCGAGGCAATCCTCCCACCGGTATTCCAAAAGGTCCGCAGACCGCCCAGCGTCCTGGTACTGCTGCTTCCATGTGTTATCTCCTAGGCGGTCTTCAAATCGACGTTGCGGATAAGTATGCTTCCGCATGCATAATCTCAGGAGAATTTGAGGCTTGTCTGAATATTGTTGGGTTGTCGATCTCGTCGCTGCTTCCTCGGAGGCCACCGGTTGTTCTCAACATCTGCGCTTCTCCATGGATGATGTCGTTTGGTTACGGTAGCTGCAGCCGTAATTTGCTTGGAATACTTGATATCGAAATTCGGATTCTGTCTGCTTCGCAGATGTGGTTGTTGATTAAGACGCGATTTGGATGCGTTCGCAAGATCTAGTGAAATCGCTGGCGGTCGGAGAAACATTGTTCCATAGACCAGCTGAAGATTGAGAAGAAGCAACAACACTCTCTTCAATATGTACTCAGACCTTTCAGGAATTGAATTGTTGAAAAGGAGTGGTAGACTTCTGCTATTGCTGAACCAGTTATTAGCCCTCGCCGAGCGAAGAGCCTGGACTCCGCTTGAAGTACGAAGGGGCGCGTCGAAGACTCATCATCAAGCTGGCAATTTTGTCTCATATAAAAGTTCCTGTCTGAAAGCTTTCTATCTAGAAGTTCTGGGTTGCTGCGCAAGGCTGGGTTTCAAAGACATATTGCCGAACATCATCGTGTCAGCGCAGCCAGGACTCGAGAGATCCTTAAAAGTACCGGCCTAGAGTCTAGCATTGTGGAATATTGTTTGTTTTTGACGACTCGCGTTGCTTGATATGGGCTTTTGATTGCTCTCCAAAGTACTGTCTTCCTATTTAAAAGAGTGTTTTGGATGTGGGAAATGAGAGAGCTTGTATTCAGATCGGCTCTTGGTTCCGCATCGGCACAGCATTGTCGCCCTCCATCGGCAGTCAGAACCGACGTACCCTATTCTGGAACCCCGAATTAATTTGCAACGAACCCATATCATCTGTATATTGCGTTTAAGTTTCGATACTTTTGTATGCAGACACTTTGAACTCTTTGCGATGATTGTTCGGTTCAACGTGATAAGCAAGTCCCATTGTCATCGCAGCTCCACGAAAGCAAATGCACTTAAACTTCTTCGAGACTGCTTGCACTGGCAGTCATGTAGTAATCGGGCATTGGAAGTATATCTTTCCATCAAGGTCCTGTTGATATTGATAATTGCCTCTGACAAGTGTTGAAGGGACTCAAAGGACAACACCGGAACAAGTTGTTGACGTGTTTGAGAACTGGTTGTTGAAGGCGATTGCGATCGTTTCAACATGTCTTGTGAGTGTTCTTGTTATTTTGTTGGGAGTCTTCTGATGAAACCCGTAGATTTGTCGAATCTAAGAAGTTGGAAAGATGTTAAGCTTCTTATCCCAGAGTTACAGAAGCGAGGTATACACTGAGACGATTATGTTGTTTCAGGAGGTACGTTCAGGGAGAATATACAACTAAAACCCGGGCAGCTCATCCTACCAGATGATCATCCAGGAGCGAAGTTGAGGTGGAACGCAAAGAGACCAGAAGCTTCTGTAATCCAGACTACTTCAGGCGCCACAGAAGTGGATCAAATTGTGGACAGAAAGGAGGCAGCAGAAGTAGTACCTTCCACAGCGTATGGTCTTGCCATGGTATGAAATACCTCTCCCTTTACTCACAGATACTCAGCTACTTCGAAATCTCAGCTCATATTGCCTATGTTTTGTTATGTTTTTCCCCCTTGTGCAGCGCTTGGTATCAGTTTCAACTTCGCGAACCGTTCTCTGTGTTGAAAATTGCCCTCGATCAATCATATGCTGGTGAGGAAGCTATGATCATCTTGTGATTCAAGATCGTCCTAATTACTCAATAGCCTTGGAACTTAGTCATTTGCAACGCTCAGAAGAGCGACAGAGGGTTGGGATTCCTTGGAATTATTCCTGATGACTGTCCTTGGATGTTATTCACACGTCCTTGCAATTTGGCGAGTATAAATTTCTTGGCTGTCGAACGTTTCTTCTTTCTCTATTAATACCCGAAGCACAAGCACTGTGAGCACAAGAATCTCTGGACACACAGCCTCAAGACATACCAAACCCTCGAGCCTTTGATTCAGACAACCTCAAATTATCACTACCTACAATTGTACTCTTCAAATCTAGACCCTTTGCCCATTACTAAAAAAAACTTAAGGCTATCTTTTGCTCTCTCCTCGAACTCCGCCTGTTGACCAATTCATACCCACCAGTCCATACTCTTAACATGAACGTATCATCAAAAAACGGAAACCATGTCGAGGGCTGGATGTGTTGTGTCTGCGGTCGTAAAAATCAGGGGAAGTTAAAAGCTGGTCTCACAGATGACTCTGACGAGAAAGAAATGTTCAAGGGCGAAGAGTGTTATGGACAGATGAGATGTCCAGACATGTTAGTACCTTCGGATGAGGGGCATAGAAAGTGTGATAAGTGCTGCATTCGTCGCAAAGACGAGGAGTGTGTCGACGACTAGTGGAAGTGGGCGAGAATGTTGATTTCAATCTCTTTGTTTGACACCAGATTGCACCGATTTGTTCTTCAAACCGATGATCATCACATTGCACGGCTACTGCTGTTCAAGAAAATACAGTACGTTGATTTATGAACGTGCTTAGGTAGAATCTTCCATAGTGAGGCAGTCAGGATTACCGTAGGTGTCTTTGGAGCTCTATGGTCTTTGCATGAGTAGCTGTTATCTCTTGCGTGAAAGGAATCTCTGCTTTATTCCTTGTTTCTGGGTTGACAACTTTCACCTGTGCTTCTCAAGCGATGCTTGCACTATCTCTCTTACTTATCGCCTTAGGATATCTTCACTTGTTGAGCCCCAAATCGTCTACACTAACAAGATTGCGAAATGGAAGGTATTTAAAGAGTAGACACAGTCCGAAGAGAGCATTTTTTGCATTTTATTCCGTTCCTAGTTTCCTCGCCACTCTGCGTCCAAAGTGCTCAAGTTCATATTTCTTTCATAAATATTAAATGACGTAAGTACTAGTGGTAGGGTACTTATTACAACGTGGCTAAAAGAGCCACCGACAGAATACTCAACCTTGGTCTAAGCCTCGACACAAGAGAAAACCCTCAAGGAAGCATGTATGATTCAGATTCTGCAATGACATAGAGTAGAAGTCTAGGTGTGAATTCACAAACATTGTAGAGGACTAAGTGCGGGGCAGCGGGGTAATTGACTTGAGATGGTCTGATATGCCCAGGGCCGATAAGAACACAATTACGTTGGCCTTATTTCGCACCAAAATAATCGCTATCAACTAGGACCGAAGTGCCAGAAGGAACGCCGAACTTCCGGCGCGCTAGAAAAGCTGCGGCATGCTTTGCTCCACTATCTGCCAATACGTTCTGGCTTCTTGGAACATGCCAGAATGAAATGTTTGTGCACCAAGTAGATTGCAGTGTCCGCAATCTCTCGAGGAGCAATTTCCACAAATCTTGATTCTTGGCTTCCTCCCCTCCGCTGGTCTTCCATCCGTTTGTTTCCCAAATCCTGGACCACTGTGTGGCACCGTCAACGACATAGGAGGAATCAGTTGTTATGACTAGATTGGCATCCTCCTTGGGTCCCCAGTAGTCCAGACCAGAGCAGTAGTCGCCCCTGTGGGTCCAGGTGTACGAGGATATCCAAGAGCAGCCACTACGGCGCGAAGCTCTGCCCGATTGCTCGCGGGGATCTCTGGCTTGCCGGTAGGGCCTACATCTTCCAGATGGAAGAAATATGTACCATGCGTACAATACGCACCGCCAGGAGGGTTCCAAGGGATGGGCATACCAGCTGCAGATTGGAAGACAAATGCACAGCCGGCTCGAGCCCCAATCTGACCATTGTTGCTAAGCGTTCCGTCGGTATAGATCATCATTTCATGATTGGCATGATGGGCGATGAAGAAGTGTTGTGCTTTGTGCTCGAAAAGACTCGGAGGGGTCGAATCTGGTGCTTTGAATATTGCCGGTACTTGCTTAGAGCCACAGGCGGTGGGCTGGGTTTTGTGCCATGCCACCTCTTTCCGTTTCGGAGATCCGACATATGGCAGAGTCCCAGGTTTCATATGTTGTCGTAAAGTAACCTAATTCCAGCTGCTGGTGTGATTACTGATGGGCGCAACAGCATTACGTTCGATCGCTCTCTTCAATTCTTCGATGATCTTGGATAGGCTGGCTGGGCTCGCTATTCGCAGGATTGAGCGCCCGTCAAACGTAATTCCTCAAGGGCTGTGTGGATTCTTGACGGTAATAGGCCTTGTGAATAATAGCCCGGCAATTAAATTTGATATGTTCGTGGAGTTTGTTGTTGGAATTGAATACCTGCCTGCATTGGAGGCATGGGGACATGGCGGCGTGGTGAGGGTCTCGTTGTCTGCCTGAGCGGTGTCGAGTTCTCCCCTAGACTTGATCGCTGTCCTCTGTTCTCTCCCACTTGCTATCTGCCCTCTGTCAACGCCTAGCTATCCTATGCCTGCTCGGCTGGAGAAGAGTTTCGAATGCAGTCGTGGAAGGATATGTGTTATAGGGTGAGATTGTTCCAATTGTAGGTGACTGTGCCTTGGCTACCGTCGGCGCGAGCAACGTGTCAATTAGTGAACTTACTTCTCTCGCAGATGCCTTTCCCATAAGTGCTATCCTGTCGAGTGTGGGTATAGAGTCGATTCTAGTGGAGGTGGAATGTCGATCGCAAATGGCCAAAATAAAAAAGACGAGCTTTACGTCGGATCGGGTCGGACATGCTTATCTCCGGAATCACCGGAGCCGAAGTTTTCTTTAATGAACTTTGGGTCCACCAGGGGCTGCAGTATTTCGTGACACATTAAAAATAACCCGTGCGCATTATTAATAATCTTATTAATATACGTAAACAACTTTTTAAATCATTAATTATAGTATTATAATTACGTTTACGATTTCGTTCGAGTATTTTTAATTGTAAAATTAAAATTAAAAAATATATTACTTTAAAAAAATCAAATTTTTTTAAAGATTTCGATCGCGATAATTATACAAAATCGTTTATTTGTATTTGTAAATAAATTGAAATATTTTGCGAAATAAATTATAAATAATTATAAAAACAACGTAATATTAAATTAAACGCGTATCGTTAAAATCGTAAAAAATTAGAAATATTTGAATAAAAATTTCGAATTATAAAAACGATATATCGATTTTTAATTAATAAATGAAATTTATTATACGATTAATTATTTGAATATTAAATCGAAAAATATAATATTTTTATTAAAAAAAAAGTTTTATAAATACAATTTAAAAAATATATAAAAAACGTTTAATACTATAAAATGATATATATTAAAAAAAAATTTTTATTTATAAATAAAATCAAAATTTTTTTTTTTTGATAATAAATATAAAAAAAAATTTATAAAAAATTATTAGTATTTACAATTTTTTATAAATAAAATATATATTAATTTATTATTGATAAAAATTAAAAAAATTTTGAAAAAAAAAAATACGTACAAATTCGAATAATATTTAAAAAAAATTAAAAAAATAAAATAATTAATTATATATTACAAAATAAATCAATTAATATATTAAATACGAGAAATTAAAATTTTATTATAATAAAAAAAATTATATAAAACAATTTAAAAAATTTAAAAAATCTAAAAAAAAAAAATTCGAATTTAAAAAAAAGTTTAATAATCGTTTAAAATAATAAAATATTGATATATTGTATTTTATAGAGATTAAAATTAAAAATAATTTTATAATTCAAAAATATTACGTAAAGCGTTTATTGTTTGTTTATATAGTAATTATCAATTTCGTTTTTAAGTACTACGATTTACTTTGAATTTTGTAAAAAAACAATAATTAAAACTACGAATATAAATTTTTTACTAAAAAAACTATATTATTCGTTTAAATTATTTGAAACGAAATTAAAATACGTTTTTATATTTATTTTTTATAATCTTTAGATTTAAATTCGATTAAAAAATATTAATATATTTTAAAAAAGCGAATACACAAAAAATAGTAAAATACGTTAAATCAATTTAAAAAAATTCTATAAAACGAATAAAATAAAATTACAATAAAAAAAATACGAATCAAAATAATTGAAATATTAAAAAAATGTAAATAAATCGCAAAGTTTAATAGAAAGTCTCTTAAAAGTGATTTATAGTAATTTAAAGAGTATATAGTGTATTTATAAAGTTTTTCGTTTAATTTTAGTGTGTCACGAAATGCTGCACCCCCTAGTGGCCCTCGAAACGCTCGACGACACCTGTATCCTAGCTCAGAGTTGTACCATGGGAAATCAGATATCTTGACTAAAAGACGACTTACCGCCTTTGCAATTGTCCAAAGAGCTTTGTCAGAGAGCACTCGTCATTCAATAAGTGTTAACCAGTCTAAGAAAGTCAAGCTTTGAAGAGACATGGAATCAAAAAACATGGAACTGCTTCTTTCTAGCTGCTATACCCTAATGTCACCCTCCAAACCAATCTCATAAGGCAGATTCAATGCTCTCCATTCTCTTCGCCTTCAAGCTCTCAAAAACGATCATCATGATAATCGAGCTTGGTACACTTCGCATCAAGGTCGGCAAGAACCCAGCATAGAATCCCTTTGGCCCATTCTCCCTCATCACATTTCTCATAACCTGACGAAGACCATCCTTATCCGAGCTTCTGGAGCTCGTCAGTCCGCCCGCAGCAGCAACAGTGTCACTCGTCGCCACCTGATACCTCGTCTTCACCAGCTCTAAAGGGTGGATGAACGCCGCAGAACACATAGCAGCAACCCCGGCTCCGCACGCGATTTGGGCCACCATGCTTCTCTCCGACATACTTCTTCTGATATTCCCATACGTAGTCCACCAGAGTACATTGAATGGGATGTAGCTCGCGATGCCCATCACATAACCCCTGTAAAAACCCCGAAAGCCCTCTGTGCTCGCGATCTTCCGAAGTTGGTAAAGAAGTTTGCCCTCTTCTCCTGTTCTCGAAATCTGTAATCTAGCTTTCAAGACCTCCATTGGCGTGAAGAGAATGCTCCCTGCGAGCTCTGCCGTAACCCCTGAAGTTGCGTCATTGAGCGCGCCATCGCCGAGATGTGGGAGGAACGCATTGTGAGCAGCCTCGCGTGTAGTGAGATAAAGAGCAGTGGCGGGTGTGACAGTGAGGATGGTGACGCCGATGCCTCGATAGTATGCTTTCAGTGGGATGGAGAGGAGAGGTCTGCGCGTGGACGTTTGATATTGGACGGCGATTGTGTCAAGCGGATAACACGTGAGCTTCGAGATAATTGAGCCTGCAGCGCTTGCTCCGACATTTTCAACCAGACTTGTGATGTCCATTCCCTGGGGAGGACGTTGAAGGGAAGGTAGGATGAAAAAATCTAGATCGAAGATTTTTGTCGAAGTCACTAGCACGTGATGGGTAAACTTCGGCTTTCTAAAAAGTAGTGGAGCGTGCACCGTCAATATTGAGATTTCTTCAGGCTCTGATCGCTAAATTTTAGCGACTATTTCTGAACTTTAGTGCCGTGATCACTGGAAATTTAGACTCTTGCTCCCTGAAATTCAGCACCTTGTATACCAAAACAAAGGGGTCTTGGGGAATAACTATTCAAGTTTGGAGCCACCTGCTCGGAATTGCTTTCGCCAACGTTGTTAAGTCTCTAATTTTGATACTTTATAACTCGATGCGCCTTCGTCGCGCCTCTTAAGCACACATAAATTGAGTCATCAATTCCTCGACCACCGATCCCCGTACTCTCCGTTGGAGTGCTGCGTGTTGGTCAGCTTTGATCTTGTCCTTCAGCGTGCTACTATCCGGAAAATGAAGTGGAAATTTGATTTTCTCATCATTCCTCATCATCACTGTGTTTTAATTTCTCTGCTTTAATCCTTAAGGATGAAAGTCCGCCTGACTTCTACCACACCCTGCGTCATGTCTTTGTTTCTCGGAATCACCTTTTCACCTCGCAGATCTGTAAAGACGCTCCTGCAACGTTCGTATCTATCTGTAAAGAAGTGTTTTCGGTAATTATGACTTGTGCCAGCCAGGCCAAACTCTCTTCCGCATAGTCAACGCCATTTTGACGCAACACATCACGGTCAATGGATGATATGGTCTTCTAGAAAATTTCATTGCATCGCATATGCAATGAAAGATAATCGTACTTCAGGAGAAGATCTTGCTCCGCAATGCCGTTTCGCAGTGCGTTCAAGAGCTGCGCTGGAGCAAGTTTATGGGACTTGGCCATCTGAGATGCTGACGCTGTTTGGCGTTTCCTTCACGTGCATTTTCAGAAGCTTTGAAATCATTTTCGAGCGCCTCAAGAGTCAGTCGGGGTCGTCGCGTCGCGTCGTGGGGGATCGACGCCAGGGTCGGGATTCGAAACACGATGCCTATTTTGGCTCAAAGATAGAACCAGTGCTAGACTGATATAATTGTTTATGGTATCGTGGCTCTCGAATAATCAATTAAATACCGACTACTGAATCGGGCCGTTGTCCCTTCACGCTCAAATTTTGTTTTGTGGAAGTTCTGTCGATTTTTGGAAATACCCCTCGGCTAGGTAGCTGGAGCCGGAACCCATCAGAGATTCAGAACAAATATGAAACACTGGAGAAAGCACACTTCGTACAAATGAGCCAGTGTATTGTGTGTCTAGAGAATTTTTATTTATTTCAGTGGCTCCATTTGCGTTTCATATAAAAAGCTGACATTTCCATGCACCTGCTACGTCCACTGCTCTCATTGACTCAGTTCAGCTCAGTAATTCTTGATGTGCCCATTCTTGTAAAAGTAGGGCCAATAATCCTCTACTTCCGTTGCAAGCCATTTCGCAATGGCTGCGTTCGTCTCTTCCGGTGCTTCCTGAGCTACAAAATGACCTGAAGCAATGCTTGCCCATGTAAGCTTGCTCGCAGCTTGTCTCATCCCCTCCGGCAATCTCGAAGTGACCGTGTCGCAGATATTGTCCCACTTCGCCTCGATGAACAGCAGTGGCTTTTCGAACTGGCCGTCGTTTTTCTGGTGCTTGAGGTTGAACGCATGATTCCGTTCATGATTCATGTAGTACGAGTCCGCGCTGTAGAAACCTGTCTTCTTCATGGCTTTGATGAGCTCTTCTAAGATATCTTTCCCCATGATCGAGCTCTCTGCTGGTATGTCGCGCCACTCGGGAAGAGGCTTTGGAATGCCTCCGAACCATCCGCCGTCTTGGGCAACGGTCGCAGTGAAGGCGGGTTTACCGTAGTTGAGAGGAGCTGGCGTTCCAGCCGCCATTGCAACTTTGAGTAAAGCTTCGGGATCGGAATCGAACCATTCGGTCGCTTTGTCGAATGATTGTTCATAGAAGACCATATAGCTCCATTGACCATAGGGAAACTTGTCTTCGGGATAGATTTCCCTATTGATGAGTCTGAGTATATTTGGAAGCCCAAGCTCGATCGTTCGATACGGCACGGCCATCAGACACGACGCCTTGATGACTTCTGGATGAGTCGCCATCAGACTGCTAAGAACACCCGCACCCCAGTCATGGCCGAGCCAGACAGCTTCGGTTCTGGTAGTATGTTCCAACAGAGCGAGCAAGCCCGTGATAATCGTTTCATGGGAATAATCTTCCTGGACTTTGGTGGATGTTGATTCACCGTAGCCTGGCATGTCGGGAGCGACGACTAGAAAGCCGAGTGCTGCGAAGGCGTCGATTTGATGCTTCCACGTGTACGCGATTCCGGGCCATCCATGCAAAAAGATCAGGAGTTGGCCCTCAGCTGGCCCAGCCTTGAGGTAGGATATTTCCTTCTCGCCATTGGCCTGGTATTTGACGACCGATCTTGCGTAGGCAGACGCCATTGTGGGAAGTGAAGCTGTTCGAGGAAATTGACAATGATAAAAGGACAAGTGAGGAAAGTAATGGTACTTAAACTTCAACGAAAGCAAAGCTCATATAGGTATTTAGTTCGGCTTACACGGAGTGGGGTCGAGCGAATAACTACTGGCCCGGGACGATGCGGGGTACAAGCGTTAGGGTCGGCAAAATGCAGAATCTGACTGTACCCAACGTCAGTTCTTGTAGAGGCTGTTAGACTTTTCAATCCCCCACACTGAAACTCATATCCAACCCATTGTAGTATCAGCCCAATACGACGAAGAGCGACTCGAGTTGTTCCCTGCTTGCTTAGGAGTCCCCCGTCTGCACTGGGACCGTGTGTTTGGACAGCTTTATGAGAGGCAGGGGTCGTAGAAGGACTTGCAGGAGACACTCTAGCCTGCTGTTCTGTGCAGGGAAACTGTCAGACGGGATCCGGAAGTACTCTTGAGGTCCGATCATGCATGGAATGAGACGTCGATGTACGACGAAAAGAAGGCCGGCTCGGCTCGGTCTCCATTCCTCAACGACGAGAACTTGTAGATCTACTAAAGGCTGTAGCATTTCGTGACACACTAAAAATGGCTCGTGCGCATTATTAATAACTTTATTAATATACGTAAACAATTTTTTAAATTATTAATTATAGTATTATAATTACGTTTACAATTTCGTTTGAATATTTTCGATCACGAAATTAAAATTAAAAAATATATTATTTTAAAAAAATTAAATTTTTTTAAAAATTTCGATTGTAATAATTATATAAAATTCTTTATTCGTATTTGTGAGTAAATTGAAATATTTTGCGAAATAAACTATAAATAGTTATGAGAATGATATAATATTAAATTAAACGCGTATTATTGAAATCGTAAGAGATTAAAGATATTTAAACGAAAGTTTCGAGTTACGAAAGTAATGTATTAATTTTTAGTTAGTAAACGAAATTTATTACGCGATTAATTATTTGAATATTAAATTGAAAAATATAATATTTTTATTAAAAAAAAAGTTTTATAGATATAATTTAAGAAGTATATGAAAAATTTTTAGTGCTACAAAATAGTATACGTCAAAAAAAAAATCTCGTTTGCAAATAAGATCAAAAGAAAAACTTTTGGCAACGAATATAAAAAGAAGTCTGTAGAAAATTATTAGTATTTATATTTTTTTATAAACGAAGTATATATTGATTTATTATTGATGAAGATTAAAAGAATCTTGAGAGAAGAAGGGACGCGTACAGATTCGGATAATATTCAAGAAAAGCCAAAAAAGCAAGGCAATCAATTGCACATTGCGAGATAAATTAATTGGTACGCTAAGTGCGAGAAACTAAAGTTTTATCACGACGAGAAAGATTATACGAAGCGGTCCAAGAGACTTAGGAAGCCTAGGAAGAGGAAATCCGAGTTTGAAGAGGAGTTCAATGACCGTTTGAAACAGTGAGATGCCGACATACCGCACCCCGTAGAGGTCAAAATCAAAAGCAATTTTATGACCCAAAAGTACTACGTGGAGCGCTTATTGCCTGTTTACATAGCAGCTATCAATTCCGCCTCTGAGCGCCACGATTTACCTTGGATTTTGCAAGAAGACAACGATTAAAACCACAAGCACAAACCTCCTACTAAGAAAACTACATTACTCGCCCAAACTGTCCGAGACGAAACTGGAATACGCCTTCATATCCATCCTCCACAATCCCCAGATTTGAACCCGATTGAAAAGTATTGGTGTATCTTAAAAGAGCGGATGCGCAAGAAACAGTAAAATACGCTAGACCAACTTAAAAAGGTTCTACAAAACGAATAGAGCAAGATCACAATGAAAGAAGTACGGGCCAAGATAGTTGAGATACCAAAGAAGTGTAAACAAATCGCAAAGTTTGGTGGAAAGCCTCTTAAGAGGATTTGTAGTAGTTTAAAGAGTATATAGTGTATTTATGAGATTTTTCGCTTAATTTTGGTGTGTCACGAAATGTTGCACCCCCTGGTGGTCCTAGCAGATTGCAACATTCGGATGTTCTTGGAGGCAAATACGTAATTGCCGTTGATGTCTGTTCAGCTATTGACGTGTAGAAGTTGCAGTCATGCGACTAAGGTTGGTAGGTTAGTGTTCATTTTCTCCTTTTAATTGCGCACCGTGTGCACGATACATCCCTCGCGTACGCAGCCTGTGATGGCACAGAGATGCCTTGATATGTTCCAATTCCAGGTAGCAGTGTTTCTGATCTAGTGTCTAATTATCTCGAAGCGTTCGAGCATCCGTTGAGTCAACTGTAGAAAGCTGAAGCGAATGCGAAGAAAAAAAGGGGACAGCGAAAGGTCCCGAATGGAGATAGAGAGGACGCTAAAGCTGCTCGCATGAACAATGAAGAGACTGCTCGAGATGGATTCATTGGTTTGAGAAGCCCTGTAACTCGGAATTCCTGTAAAAGATTCCACATGCGCCGCCTCTTGTCTAGTTAAGATCACATTGTGTTGTTCTTCTTCCTCCATCTCCACCAACGCTCTAATGTCTTTATCGCCTATCACACCTCACTTCTCCAGTATAGTCAATCAATTTAATTGCAGTTGAGGATCTGTGTACCAACTCACCTATAGCAGAGATAGCTCTGTTTGCTAGAAGATGAGCAGAATTGCTACCACATTAAAGTCGCGAAGGAACACTAGCCCTGAAAAGAGAACGAAAACAATATAATGAGCTGGTTGGGCGATTCGCTCAATCATGCTGTAGCAGGAGAGGCTTGGAGTTTGGATTCTTGCAAACCTAAAGAAGTACAGGTGGGACCCACTGCTAGAATTGGGTATCAGAAGCAACGCAACGACTCAAATAGAGGTAGGATAAATTAGTTGCCAATGTTAATGTGGCTGCCACAGACTGAAGCACAACATAACGGGGTCTTTCAACTTTCAAGAAGCATCCTTTCGAAACCCAATCTCGACATCTGCCTTTTGGATAGGTGAGGTATATTATGACTCGCAGGTCGGAGTCGGTATATATGAGGAGTTCGACCTGTGCTTGGGAAGTTGTAACCAGTTCGTTTCATACAGATATGCCGTGGTCCCTTCAGGACGTCCAACCCTTTCAAAATCGTGTTCCCAGAGTCCTCTATCTTGGGGAGCAGTACAGCCCATGTGCTATCCAATAGCCCTGTCTGCGTGTAGCAGAGTAGAACTGCTTTGCACTACTCAAAATGGGTAACGTATTCAATATGCCAATTGTCTCTCGGGCTCGTGGCACGTGGAGGGCGATCGCATAGCTGAAAAGAGGGGTTGTTAGTCGTCACGCTTTGTCGATTTGTCGCTGGGGTTCGTGGTCATTGGGTTGGAGTTGTGAACAGTCGCAAATCGTGTAATGGTTGTGGACAACACTTGGGATGAAATGCCGTGGCTTGAAGCAGCCTGGAGATTGAGGCACAAAATATTAATTTAGACGCGACCAAAGCAAGTCCGTGAAGTGCCTTCGAAAAACACAAATCATGATGATACCACACCAAAACCGTATCGAAGGTCACGGCAATGTCTACGGAGAATTCCATGGAAAGTGCCAGTGCATCTGGTCGCTCAAACGACCAGGGCCAGGTCGATACTTGGAAGAAAACCTTCGAGGTTAACCGAATTCCCGTGCCAAAGCACATCCCTGCCAAAAGCACACACCAAAAAAACCATCAAAATACCCCACCATAATCATTAAACAATAGCTAAAACAAACAAATCAGCACTTATTACAATCGCAGTAAATGCGTTTCGAAGAAGAGATTATACTTTATTTATTGCTATAGTACATGTAAAAAGAATGCATTTTATAATTGTTTAGTAGCGCTTGAATAGTTTTATTAAAACTCGCTAAAAAATCAACGTTTTCTATTATCAATGTCTTACTAATATCGAAGAAGAGTTACTTATTACTCGAATTAATAAACTAATCAATCAAAAAATGCTTTTTATCAATCAAATTATCAAGAATTTAGCGGAGAAAATCAAAAAAAAAAAAATAGAAAAGAATTAATTGATTGAATTTTGTAAAAAATATAAATTCAAATTAAAAAATGCGTATTTACATAATTTGAATAATCTGCGTGTATTTATAAAGTATATATTTATATTTATTTTGTTTTTTACACTAATAATATATTTTAAATATTATTGTTTTTTTATTTATTAAAAATTTAATTAATTAATTCGAAATATTTAACTCGTTTAAATCATCGAAAAATATTATATTACGATCAATAATATTTATAATTTCAACGAAAAAAACTTTTTTATTAATATAATACGTACAATAAAAAGAATTATATTATTGAAAATATATAAATCGAATAAAATAATAAAAAATAAACAAAATAAAAACAAAAAATTTATTTTTTTATTAATATACGTTTTTATTATTAATCGAATTATATTTTTACTTTTTATTTATCGCGATATTAATAACGATTTACAAAATATTTAAATGAAAAATATACAATTAAAAAATGAAATATTTTTTGATTTTTCGAAAAATAAATAAAATAATAATACAATTAAATTATTTTAATTTTAAAAAATATTCGAACGATTTATTAAATTATTTAATTTTAAAATAAAACGATTATTTATTGTAAATAATTACTTTTTATATATTAATATAATTTTCATTAAATAAATAAATTAATATAAAATTATTATTATAATTTTTTTTTTTTATATAATTTACTAATTGCAATTTTTAAATATAAACTTATTTCAATTTTTTTCGATTATTTATTCTATGAAATTTAATAATTTAATAAATTAATTAATAAAAATATTTTTAATATTTAAATATTTTTTTTATTTTTTATTTAAAATTATTTAAAAAAAGTTTTTTACAAAAAAAAAATATTTAATATATATTTACAAATTTTAATATTTAATTTATAAATAATAATATTATAATTTTTAAATTTATTTAATCGAAATAAATCGAAAAAAAATTTTTTAAAATGTTTTTTAATTTTTAAAACAATATAAATATTTATCGTATAAAAAAAAGTTTTAATAAAACTTTTTTAAAAAAAAAATTATAAAAAATCAATAAATTTTTTAATATTTTTAAAAAAAAGATTATTAAATTTTTTATTACTTAAAAAAAAACTAATAATTTAAAAACAATTATTATTTTAAAATAAAAAAACGTCAAAAAAACAAAAAATTGAATTTAATAAATGAAAAAATTAAAAATATTAAAATTTATTCGTTATTTAAAATAATTAAAATTATAAAATATTATAATAAATTAAACTAATTAATAATAAAAAAAAACGATAAAACAAAAAAAAAAAATAAAAAAAATAATAATAATAACGAGAGTTAAAAAAATCGTATATATATTAAAAAAAAAAAAAAAAAGTATATAA
>MU119721.1:0-23963 GCA_014904845.1 Acephala macrosclerotiorum | reverse complement strand
TATTTTAAAATATAATATTTTTTTTTATATTTTAAAATAATAAAATATTAATATTAATTAAAAAAATCTTTAATTTATTTAATTTGTATTAATTTAAATATTATAAAATACGTATATTTTAATATAAAAAAATTAAATAATTATTAATTTTTAATATAAAATATTTCGTAATATTAATATTAATTTTATTCGTATTATTTTTATTTATTATATTTTAAAAAAATATATTAAAAAATTCGAATTTCGATTTTTTTTTATTAAAATTATTAAAATTAAATTAATATATAAAAGTTTTTTAATATATAATTCGATTTTTAATATTAAAATAAATAAAAATTTACGTTTAATAATTAATATTAATATTTTATTATTTTTATTATAATTTAATAAATTTATTATTTTAAAATTTTTTTTTTTTTAATATAATTTTTTTTTAATTAAAAATTTTATATTATAATTAAATTCTTTTTTTTGATATTTTATATTTTTATTTTTTATAAATATTAATATTTATATTAAATAATTAAATAATCTTTAATAATTAATATTAATATTATTTTAAATTATATTATATTAAAATTTATTTATAATTATATTATATATAATAAATTTTTAATTGTTAAAAAATATATATTTAAAATAAAAAAACGATTATTTTTAAAAAAATAAAATAAACGTAAATCGAAAAAATATTAATAATTCGAAATAAAAAATAAATATAATTTTTGATTTTATTATATATAATAATAATAAAATAAAATGTTTTTATTTAATAATATAAAAATTATTAAATTACGAAAATTATAAAAATTATAAAAATTAAAATATAAAAATTATTAATAAATATTAAATCAAAAAAACGAAATAAACGATTTTAATTTTATTTTAATTTTACGATTTTTTTCAAATTATTATTATTAATTTAAAAAAATTTTTTATTTTTTATTTTATAATTTATTTTATGATTTTTTTATATATATTTTTTATAATTTAATTTATAATACGTTTTATTTAATTATTTTAAATTTTTTTTTATTATTATTATTTTATATATTAATATTTTATATTATTCGTTTTTTAATTTATTATTAAAAATTTTATTATTATATTATTTTATAATTTATATAAAATAAAATTTTAAATTTTAAATTTTAATTATAAAAAATTTATTTAAAAATTTATTTTTAATTTTAATAATAAACAAAATTATAATAATAAATTTTTTTAAATAATAATTTTTTTTTTTAAAATAAAATAATAATTTTAATTTTAAATTTTAAATATTTTTGAAATATATTATTATATATAAAATTTTTTTTTGTATTTTTAAAAATTTAAATAATAAAAAAAATTAATATATTAAAAATTTTATATATAATTAATTTTTTCAAATTTAATTAATAAATTTTTTTTTTAAAATATTTAAAAAAATTATAAATTTTTTTTTAATTTTTTTAATATTAAAATTTTTTTTATAATATATTTTATTTATTTTATTTAAAATATAATTTATTTTAATTATTATAATTTTTAAAATTTATTAATATTTTAATTTTAAAATTTAATATAATATTTATATATTATTTAATTATAATTTTCAAAATTTTTTATTTAAAATAATTAATTATTTTATTTATAAAAATTTATATTTATTTTTAATTATTAATATATATTTATAATTTTTTATTTATATTATAAATTATAATAAAATTATAATAATTTATTTAATTAATTATAATAAAAAATTTAATAATTATTTTAATAATAAAATAAATTTAATTTGTCGTATTTTTATTATTTAAAAAATTTATTAATTTTATTAAATTATTTTATATTTTTAATATTTTTATTTATATTAAATTTTTTTTAATTATTATATAACGATTTTTTAAATATATACAAAAATTTTATTATTAAATAATATTATAATAATATATAAAAATTTAAATAAATTAATCGAAAATAAAATAATAATATTAAATATATTAAATTTTTTTTTAAATATATTTAATATTTATTATTAATATTAATTTTTATATTTAAAAAAAATAATAAATAAATTATAATAAAAATATTTTATAAAATTATAAATTTTTTTGATTATTATATTTATATTATTAATTTTTTTATAATAAATTTAATATTAAATATAATAAAAACTTTTTAATTATTATTTTATAATTTTATTATAAAAATATAAAAAATAAATTTTTTAATATATAAAATATAAAAAATTTTAATTTAAAAAAATTATTAAATAAAATTTAATTATTATAATTAAAATAAATAATTTAAAAAAAAATTCAAAAATTTAATCGATTTTATATAAATTTGAAATTTTAAAAATTTATATATTTTTAAAAAATTATTTATTATATTATTATTATAAATAATTATATATTTTACGATTTTAATTTATTTAAAATTTTATTCGTTTTTTTTTATAAAATTAATTACAATTTAAAATTTATAAATTAAAGTTTTTATTATTATTATTAATTAAATAATAAAAATAAATATATTTATTATTAAATTTTTATTAATATAAATTTTATAATTAAAATTATTATAAATATAATTATATAAAAAATTAAAAATCAATTAAAAATATTAATATTAAAAATAAATTTTTTTGTTGAAATTTTTTTTAAAAATTTCTTTTATTAATATTTATATAAAAAATAATTTTTTTATAATAAAATTTAAAAAAAATATTATATATTAAATGAAATTTTTTAAATTAATTATAATTTAATTTCGATTTTTAATTTAAATAATTATTAATATTATTAATTCGAAAATAAAAATATTATATTTTTAATATAAATTTATAAATTAATATAAAATATTTAATAATAAATAAAAAAAAAAAAATTTTTTTATATTTATTTTTATATTAATAACGAATTTTAAATAAAAAATTTTTAATAAATATTATTATTATTATTATTAAAAAATAAAAATTATTTAAAAATAAAAATTATTTATTTATTATAAAATATTCGTTTTTTTATTTAATTATTTCAATTCGAAAATATTTATTTCGTAATTTATTTTGCGAATTATTTTATTATTAATTAATTTAATTAATTAATTATTTTTTTAAAAAAAATTATTATTAATTTTTAAATAAAAAAAAATTTTAAATTTTTTTTTTATGATTTTTTTAAAAAGAAATACATTTTATTTATATTATTTATAATTTTAAAAAATAAATATATAATTAATATTATTATAAATATTTTTTCGTTTAAATTATAAAATTTTTTAAAATTATAAAAAAAAATTAAATCGAATAATTACGTTTTTTATTATTATTTAAATTTTTTAAAACAAATCGTAATTAAATAAAAATTATTTAATATTTTTAATAATTTTATATATTATAAATAAAACTTTTTTTTTTTTAAATAATTATATATATTTTTCGTTTTAAATATTTTATATTAATTAATTTTAATTCGAGTTTTATTTAAAAAAATAAAAATTATATAAATTTTATATATTATTTTTAATTATTTTATTTCATTTTATAATAATATTATTTTATAATAATATTATTTTATAATAATATTATTTTATAATAATATTATTTTATAATAATATTATTTTATAATAATATTATTTTATAATAATAATATTTTATTAATTATTTTTAAATAAATATATAAAATATTAAAATATAAAAAAATATTTTAAAAATATTTTATAATTTTTTTTAAAATATTTGTATTATTATTAATTATTTTTTTATAAATAAAATATTAATATTTTTAATAATTAATCGTTTATTTTTAATTAATTAATTAATTATTTTTGAAGTTTTTTTTAATATTTTTTTAATATTAATTTTTATTTATTTATTTTTAATTATTTTTTTTAATAATATTTATTTTTATATTAATTTTTATATATTTAATTATATTTTAATACATATTTTAATATTATTAAAAAAAAATATTATTAATCAATTGTTAATAATATTAACGATTTATTAATAATACGTATTATATAATTATTATATATTTAAATTTTTAATATTTAATTAATAATCGATTAATAAATAAATTTAATTAATAAAATTTTTAAAATTTTCGATTTTTGAATAATTATAATTATAAATAACAATTATATAATTATATTTAATTAATTAAATTATTTAATTTTTTTAATTTTTTAATTTAAAATTTTAATATTAATTAATTACTCGATTAATTATAATATTTTATATGTTTATTTTTTTTATACGTATAAATTTTATTTAAATTAATTGATTTTACGATTAAATTTTAAATAATATTAATATTTTTAATAATTAATCGAATAAAATACGATTATTAATTTTTTAATAAAAAATATTAAAATTTTCGTAATTTTTTATTTTATAATTTAATATTTTAATAAGCGCTCAATAAATTTATTTCAAATTTTTATAATAAATTAAATAAATATTATAAATTATAAATTTTAAATATTTAAAAATTTAATTTTAAATTAATATTATTAATATACGTATTTTTTAATAAAACGATTAATAAAAAAATTATTTTTTAATTATTTTTTTTTTAATTTTTTTTTTTTAAATTTTTATAAAAAAATTTATTTCGTTTATTATTATTATTATTATTGTTATTCATTTTTATATTATATATATATTTTTAATTTTTATAAAAAAAAAATTTTTTTATTATTTAAAATAATAAATTTTTTTTTAAATTTTTTTCGTTTTATTACTTTTAAATTTTAATATATTATATAATTGATATATAAAAAATATTCAAATTATTTAATAAAAATATATTATATAAATTATTAATATCGATTATATTAATTATATTATTTTAAATCGATTTCAATTTATTAATTTTCGATTTAATAATTTCAAATTATACGAAAATGTAAAAAAGTAAATTAAATTCGAAGAAATTAAAAATATTTTTATTTCGATTTTAAATTCGAACGATAAATTAATAATAATTATTTTTATTATCGTCAAATAATATTTGTTTATAGAATTATATAATTTTATTTCGATTTTTTAATTTTTTAAAAATAAAAAATTTCGTTTATAATTTTACGAAAATTTAATTTTATAAATAATCGATAAATATAAAATTAAAATTATTATTCGAAATAATTTTTAATTTTTTAATTAAATCGAGTAATTTTTCTTATATCGACTTATAATAATTCTCATTTTAATAATTAAAATTTTAATAAAACGAAAATTTTACTCGTTTAAATATTTGAAATTTATATAATTATTTAAAATAAATTCATTTAATATAATCGTATAAATTATTTCGACGTTTAAAATTTAATAAATTTTCGATCGATTTTATAATAAAATTTAAAAATAGATTATATGTTTATAATATATATATTATATAAAAAAATAAATAAAAATCGTATAATTATTTTATTAAATTAAAAAAACATTTAATAAAATTAATATAAATATATATTATTAAATTTAAAAACGAAATTATAAATTGTTTGATTTATTTTAAAAATTATTTCACATATTAAAACAAAAAATAAATAATTAAATAATTATAAAATAATAATAAAAAAATATATATAATTAATATATTTTATAAAGTTTTAAAAAAACGAAATCGATTAAAAATTTATCGAATTATATTTATTAAAAATAAATAATTTATTTAAATAATTCGATTAAATTATTTAAAAAAAAAAAATTTAAAAAAAATTAATTTCAATTTCAATTTTTAATCGAAAATAATTAAATATATATATTATTTCTATTTTCGATTATATTATTTTGTAATTAATATATTATTTTTTAAAATGTAATATAATAAAAAATTTAATTACGATTATATTAAAATTTTCGATTTTATTATTTATTATTATAATTTTAATAAAAATTAAAAAAATCGAAATAAAATCGAAATAAAATTCTTTTATTAAATATAAAAAAAAATATTTTATATAAAATTTTAAAATTAAACGATTATATTATTTAAACGATTTTAATTAAAAAAATTAAACGTATTTTAAAAAATAAATACAAATACGAATTTCGATAATCTATAAATTATTTTATAAATTCAATTAAATCGTTAATTTTTTTTTAATATTAAAATTCGTATTAAAATTTATTATTTTATTTTATTTTAATATTTTTATTCGATTTAAATCGTAAAAAAAAAACGATTAATAATAAAAAATTAATTTATCGATTATATAAAATCAATTGTTTTATTATTATTTAATTTTAATCGTTTAAAATTAAATTTACTCGAATTAATTTATTTTTTTATTTTATAATAATTTTTTATTTTTTTTAAAAATTTTGATCGTTTATATAATAATATAAAATTAATAATTTTTCGTTTTTCGATTACGTTTTTAATTTACAATTATTAAATCATTTTATTGTTTTTATATAAATTATTAATTAAATTTTTAATATAATTTTTTTTCAATTGAATTCAATTAAAAAAAATTTTAATTAAACGATTTTTTATTAAAAACTTTTTAAATTTTTCGAGTAATAAAAAAAATTATATTTGAAAATTAAAATTTAATTTAAATATTAATAATAAAATAGATTTATTTAATTTTTATTTTTATTTTTAACGATTAAATTTATTTGATTTAATTGAAATTTTTTTTAATAATAATAATAATATTAATTTTACGTTTTATAAAACGCAAATAAAATTTATTATTTTGTAATTTCTCGAAAAATATAAAAACGTATTAAATTAAAAAATTATATATAAAATATAATTTAATTAAAAAGCATTTTATATATATACGTTTTATTTAAAATTAATTTGATAATAAAAATTTTTCTTTGTCGATTAAAATAAACTTTAAAAAATCGAATAATTATAAATTAAAAATTGTATTTAAAAAACGTAAAATAAAATTAAATCGTATAAATCGATAAAATCGAAATTGTTTTACAATAATCGAATATTAAAATTTTAAAATCGATAAAAAAAAAAAATAATAATAATATTTTTAAAATAAAAATTTAAAAATATTAAACGTTTTTAAATTTTAATTTTAAAAAATATTATCTCGAAAAAGTATTTTATTTTTTAACGTTTTTTTATACGTATTAATATATTATATTTTTATCGAATATAAATTTTAAAATAAAATTTTATAATTTCAAATAATTTTTTAAATTTTTTTAATATTTTATTAAAAATACGAAAATATATTTTATTTTTTACTTTTAAAATAAACGAATTAAATAATTTAATCGTTTTTAATTAAAAGTAAAATCAACGTATTATTTTAAAATAATAAATTAAATAATTCGAAGTTTTGCAATATTTATAAAAACAAACGAATTTAATATTTTCGTATTTGAATTTCGTATAATACTATATAAAATTTTCGTAAATAAAATATAATTCGCAAAAAATCAAATTTCGACAAAAGTTTAATAATATAAAATATTTTTTAATTTTTGTATTATATTAAAAATTTAATAAATTTTTCAATTTATTAAAAAAATTAAATTTCGTTTTTTATTTTTTTTATAATCGAATGAATATTTATAATTATAAATTTTAAAATTAAATTAATATTTTAATTTAATTTTATAATTTTATAATTTATAAATTTATCAACGATTTTATTATTTTCGATTTCTATGTATTTTAAAATTTATTAAATTTTAATATTATATATTTTTATTATATTTTATTTATTTAAAAAAGTTTATTAAAAATATATATATATATATATATATCATCGCGTATATATTAAATAATTAACGTATTATTTATATATAATTAAAATCGATATTAATTAGTTTTCGAGAAAAAAAAAACTAATTATATATTATAAACTTTTTTAAATTTCGATTATTTTTATATTAAATATATAAAAAAAATTATTAATCGAATTATAATTTATAATTATTAATATTTTATTTTAATAAATCGTATAATCGTAATTTACGTATTTATTTTTTTCGACGTATTATTTTAAATCGTTTAAAAAAATAATAACGTTAATAAATAAAAATATTATTTAATATTTTTTAATTTTTTATTAATAAAATTTAATTTATTTTTCGAAAAAAAATATAATTAAATGAATTAAAAACGAAAAACGATTAATAAAATTTTTTTTAATCGTTAACTTTTAATTTTAATTCGTTATTACGTATTTACTTTTCTTTTTTTAATAATTATAAAAGAAAAAATACGTTTTACTAATAAATACTAATTATTAATCGTTTTAAAACGTATAATAAAATGAAATTTCGTTTTTTTTAAAATTATTATAATAAATAATAAATTTACGTCTTTAAAAAAAGTAATTATTAGTATCGTTTTTTATATCGAAAATATTTTTTTATTAAAATAATTAATATATTATTTATTAAATCGATATATTAATCGATTTTAATATTAATTAAATTTTTTTTATTTTGTTATTAAAATCGAATTAATTTTTTTCGTTTAACGTATTATATTTTTATATCGTATAATATCGAAAATTGAATATAAATCGTAATTGCTTTTTATAATAATAAATTAATAAATTATTTATTATTCGAATTAAATTTCGAATATAAAACGAGATTTTTTTAATTTTTATTATATATTCTATAATATATTTTTTAAAATTAATTTTTTTATCGAATTAAATTTTTAATTATTTAAAAACAAATTTTTTTTTTTTTTAAAAAAATCGTAATAATTAATTGTATTATAAATTTTTCGTTAATTATATAAAATAAAAAATAATTATTCGATTTTTTAATAAAATACAATTTTTTAAATTTTTTTTATTTTTAAATTTTTATATAAAAATATTTTAAATATTTACTACGAATAAATTAATATTAATATCGAATAAATTCGAAATTCGATATAAATAAATATTATTTATATAATCGAAATAAAAAATCGTATTTTATTGTAAAAATTTTATTAAATATAATATATATAATATTAAAAATAATAAAAAGTTTTATTTTATTATACGTTTTAAATTTTTTTTTTAAAAAAACGTTAAAAGTTTTTTAAACGTTTATTATAATTATTGTAATTTAATATTCGATTATAAAAACAATTTTTACGTTATAAATAAAATTTATTATTAAAATTATTATAAATTAAATATATCGTTAATAAAAATCGTTTATACGAAATAATATATAATAATTTTTTTATACTTTTAAAAACGTATAAAAAAAAAGTAATAAATTGTTAAAAATAAATTAAAAAAACTTTTTTTTTTTTCGATTTTAAATAATATAATTATTTTTACGAGTTTTTAAAATTGAAAAAAGTAATTTTATTAAAAGTATTAATTATATAACTCGTAAATATATTTTTTAATATATTTTTAATATATTTTAAAAAATTTAATAATAATTCAATTTGTATTTAACGATATATTAAAAATCTCAATTGTATTTTTTTTTATTTATTTTTAAAAAAAATCGTAAAATTTTATAAAAAGTATTTCGATTTATTTTAATTTTATTATAAATTTTATTTTAAATTATTTTTTATATTAAAATAATTAAAAAGTTTTAATTTTAAAGTTTTTATTTTTTTTATTGTATTTTTAATAATTTTATCGTTTATTTCTAATAATAATACTTTGAAATTTAAAAATAATTTATATTATTCGATAATTTTATATAAAAACTTATTATTAGAAATATTATTAATTACGTGTTTTTAATATATTCGTTTCGTTCGTTTAATTATTAAAAGAAATTTCTTCGTTTTATTTATTAATTCGTTGTTAAAATTAGTATTTTATATTTTTAAATAAGTTTTATATATATTTTAATATTTCAAAAATTATTATAATACTATTTTTTTATTTTCGTAATTTAATTTATTTATTGTTTAAATAATCGAATTAAAATTTTTAATTAAATTCAATATAAAAATTTTAATTTAAATAAAATCAATAATATATTAAAAATTAAAAAAACGTAATACGTCGATTTTAATTAATTTTTTTAATTTTTTTAATTCAATTTTCAATACTTTATAATAATATTATTTTCACGAGATTTTATTCCGTTTTAAAATCATTATAATTTGAATCTCGTAATCGAAATTATTATATATATATTTTTTTAATCGTCGTTTTAATAAAAAAAATATTAAAAAAAATAAAATTTAATACGTAATTTATTTTTTAAATAAATTTATTAAAAATACTAATATAATTTATTTTATTTATATTAGTTTATTTAGCGAGTTTAATATTTCAATATAATATTTAAACGTTTAATTCGAATATATTGTATTAAATATTAAAATCGTTTTCAATTAAATATTTATTTATTGATTATAAATAAATAATATAATTTATTATGTTTAATATAATTAATTATCGATAGACATTGAAAATAACGTATTTATTAATATTTATTTATAGTAAATCTCGATTTTTTATCGAGTACTATTATTATATATTTAAATTAACGTTTTTTAAATATATATTATTACGCGAAATTTTTTTATTTCGCGTAAATTCGATTTTTCGTTATTTTAAAAGTTTATTAAAATGTAATAATCGTATTTTGAGTAATTTTACATTTTTATTTTAAAATAAATATATAGTTTTTAAATATATATTACGTTTATATTTTTTAAAAAAATAATATAAAAAAATATAATATAATAAAATAATAATTTGTCGACGTTTATTTAATAAATTTAAAAGTTTTTTATTTAAATTTTTTTTTGCGATTTTCGTCGTTAAATTGAAAAAAATTATTTATTATAAAAACAATTATAAAAATTCGTCGATATTTATATTCTTTTAAAAAATAAACGATTAATTATTAATTATATTGTATTTTTAATTTTACGTTAAAATTTTTTAATTGAATATAATTTTTTTATTCTCGTAAATTATAATTTTATTTTTAATATACTTTTTTTATAAAAAAACAATCGTAATATTAATTATTAGATTTTATATTTAAAATCGAAATTACGTTTCGAGTATTAAAATATCGAATATTTCGCTTATAATATTAACGTTTTTAAAGTTTTTATTTTTGTATCGACGAATAATATCGAATTATTTTTTAATAAATTTTATAATTTTATTATTTTTTCGTTTAAAAACAATAAAATAATCATTGTATTTAATAGTAAAAAAATTGTAATAATTTATATAACGAGAAAATTCAATATAATTTATTTTTAAAAAATTAATATATTACAATTATTATATTAAAATTATTTAATATATTTTATTAAATTATATTAATTTTAATATTTTAAATCGTAATAAACTATAATCGATTTTTTGATAATAAATTTAAATATTTTACTAGTATTAAAAAATTGAAAAAAGTGAATTAAAATTCGAAATAAAATAATTTAAATAATTTTATTAATTATAAAATTCATTTTATATTTAAATTATCAATAATTAATCGATTATTTTTTAATTTAAACGATAATTTTTTTATAATAAAATTTATTGTATTTATTATTATTTTTATTAATAAATAATATATTATAATAAAAACGTTTAATATTATATAATTATATTATTTCTTGAGTTATTTAATTAATATAATTTGTATAATTCGACGAATAATTTTAACGTTTTTTATATTATAAAAAAATCGCGAATTATAAAATTTATTAATATAATAATTTATTTTATTCGTATTAATATAATTAATAAAACTTTTATTATTGTAAAATTTTCGATTTTTAAATAAAATTTTTATTGTAAAACGAAAAATTATAAACGATTAAAAAGTTTCTCGATTTCGACGATAATTAAAAAACGTCGATTTTTTCGAATAATATAAATATCGTTATTAAATAATAAAATATTATTCGTTAAAAAATTTTTCGAATTAAAAAATATTACAATTTTAATAAAAAAAGAAATTGTTTTTAAATTTATTAAAGTTTTTATTATATTCGAAAAAAAAACTAATTTTAAATCGAAAAAAATAATTTTTAATTTTTAATTTTTAATACGAATAAAAACGAAATTATTAATATTTATATAAATAATAATTATAAAATATTCGATTACTTTTTAATAAAATTTTTTAATAATTATATAACGCTTAAAATTTATTTGTTTAAATATAAAAATATTTATATTTTTTACGAATTCGTTTTAAATATTATATTAAAATTTAATTTTTTAATCGATTTTATTAAAAAGATTTTTAATAGTTTTCAATATTACGTTATTAATATATTTTTTTTTATTTGTATCGAGTTTAAAAAAAAAAATTATATTAAAGTTTTTTTATTTTTTTTTTTGAGAAACGCGAATTAAAATTAAAAAATAAAAATATTTTTTATAATCGAATAAAATCGACGTTAATTATAATACTCGAAATCGAGTAAATTAAAATAAAATTCGTTATTTTCAAATTTATATATCGAATACGACGAATTAAAAAATGTAAAAATCGTTATAATTAATAATCAAAATATTTTACGAGTTTAAAAAAATAAAATAAAATTTTAATAAAAAATATTTCGAATTCGAAAAATAATATAAAAATATTAAAAACATTTTTAAAAACGAATATTATATATTATTTAATATAAAAAACAAATTTGAAAAATAATAAAAATATTTATAATATTTTTATTTTTAAAGAATTATATTTATTTTATTTATTAAAAATAAAATAAATTTTAATATCGAATTAAATTATTCGATTATTTTTTTTAATTTTTCGTATTTTTAATAATTTTTCGATTTTCTCAATTTAAATTTTTTTTTTATATCGAATTTATTATTAATATATATAATTTTATTTTATTTTTATTTCGTATTTTATAATAAATATTTTTTATTATCGTTTTTCGATTATACGAATTCGAATAAAATTTTCAAATTTCGAATATTTAAATAAATTATAAATTGTTTATAATAAAAATAATAAAAAATAATAATATAAAAAAATATATATATTTTTAATAGAAAATAAAACGTGAATAAAAATAAAATATTCGAATAATTATAAATTATTTACGAGAAAATAAATATTTCAAATTAAATATAATATTATAAAAATTTTTTTATAATATAAAATATAATAAATAATTCGCGATTTTAAATAATAAAAAAAAATCGATATTAAAATTTATATCGATTTATTTATCGAATATAGCGTTTTAAAAATTATTAAATTAAATAAAACTTTATATAGTTTTAAATAATTATTTTATATATAATATAATTTTTTTATTATTATTTTTCGATATTAATATTTTTATTTTTATTAATAATTTACGAAAAAGTATTAATATTATTAAAAAAAAAAAAAAATTTATTTTTATATATTCAATTTCAATTTATATTATTTTTATTTAAATATAAAAATTATTTAAAATTATTTTTATTATTTTTTTCGTTTTTTATAAATAATTTATTTTTAAATTTTTTTTAAAAATAATAATATATCAATTTATTTTACGATTAATATTTTAATAAAATTAACGATTTATTTAATTTTAATCGAAAAAAATTATTAAATAATTTTTTTTTTTTTAATAAATATATTAATTTATTATTGATTTTTTTATATATATTATATTTAATATATAATTCGATTTTATTTATATTGAACAATTATTTTACATAAGAAAAAAAAACGTAAATTCGAAAAAAATTTATTTTTTTATTGAATTTACTCGAAAAAAAAAACTTTTTATATATATACGTTTAAATAAATTAATTGATTTTGTACGTAATTTATTATATAATTATTTTCAATATTTTTATTTAAAATTAATTATAAAATATAAAAACGAAAAAAGTTTTATATGCTAATTGGCTGCCAATAGTACTAGCGGCTTGCCAGTAGCGCGCACTACGCAGTAATTGCATATTTAAAACTTTGACGCCCAATGATAGTCGATTGATAAGTAAGTCTGAGTTTATAAGAACACTAAAACTCTCGGCTCTCGGCGGCTACAGACGGCTGCGCGCGGCCCTTATATAGCTACACTTAATCAATTGAGTCGCTCAGCTTTTAAATACATTATTTCAATATAAGCTCTCAATACCGATTAATTGCAAGACTCTCTAATAAGACTCTCTATTAGTATTCTCTACGCGCGTAAACTTTGCATAAATCGATCGATTCTACGATCAAATTTCAAATAGCGTTAATATTTTCGATTCTTATTTTTATCGATTATTTTAATGTTTTCAATAATTAATCGAATAAAAAGCGATCACTAGTCTTTTAACAAAAAATACTAAAATTTAATAATTTTCAATTTTGCAATTTAATATTTCAATGCGCGATCGATAGATTTACTTTAAATTTTTACAATAAATTAAATAAATACTATAAATTATATAATTCAAATATTTAAATATTTAATTTTAAATTAATATTATTAGTAATATTTTAATATTATTAACGTTGAATTAATATTATTAATACTAGATTAAAATAATCAATAGTACTAATAATCGATTAAATTATTATTAATTTACTAATAATATTATTAACGTATATATTTTTCGATAAAACGATTAATAAAAAAAAAAATTTTTAATATTAAATTTATTTTTAATTTTTATAAAAAATATTATAATTTAAAAAAATATATAAAATTTTTTTAAAATTTAAAATTTTATTTTTATTTTTTATTTTTATTTTTTTTTTTTTTTTTTTTACGATTTTTATTATAATTTTTATAATTCGATTTTTTTTTCAATTTTTTTAAAAAAAATAATTTTATAATTCGAATTATATATATATTTTTTATAATCGATATAATAATATTAATAATAATATTAAATTAAATCGTAATAAATATTTCGAATTATTTTATAAAAAATAAAAAAAAATTTAAATTATTAATAATCGAATAATTTTTAATAAAAATTTAATATTTAATTATTATTTTTTTATTAAAAAATTTATAATTTGCGTTTTTTATAATAATATTAATATTTTTTATTAATTTTATTATTTTAATTAAATTTATTTTAGTTTTTAATTGTAATTAAATAAAAAAATACGAAAAAAATTTAAATATTAAAAATATTAATTGAAATTATATAATCGAATTATTATAATTAATAAATATTTTTTTATCGATAAATAATACTCAAAAAAAAAAATTTAAATTGTAATAATATTAATAATAAAAAATCAAATTCTCGAGATTTTTCGAGAATTTATAATTAATTAATTCAATTTTTAAAATAAAAAATATTTAAAAATTATTTAAAAATTTTATTAAAATATATATTATTTGAATTTTTTTTAAAATAATTAATAATTTATATTCGATTAAAAATAATATTTCGAGTATTTTAAATAAAATTAATAAATTTTTATTATATATTAATAAATAAATCGAAAATATTAATTTTAATAATTTTAAAATATTTTATAAAAATATTATAATCGTAAATTTAAAATTCGATTTTTTTATTAATTTTTATATAAATAATCGTTTAAATGTATTATAGTATTTTTTTTAATAATTTTTAATTTTAATTTAATTTTTATTTTTAATATAATATATAGTAATTTTTATTATATTTATAAATTTAATTTTTTTAATTTTTTTAATTTTTTTTATTATTTTACGATTGAAAATTTCGATTTAAAAATTATTAAATAAATAAAATTTTTTAAAAAATTTGTAATTTTAATTCGTTTTTTTTTAATTATTAATAAACTTTATAAATTAAATTATTAAAAACTAAAAAAATTTATTATATTTATACAAAAAAATTATTTCGTTTTTTTTATTTATATTAATATAATATTTAAATAAATATTATAATAAATAAAATATAATATAAATTTTATTAAATAAAAAAAAACTATTAAAATTTTTAATATTAAAAATTATTAAATAATCGAAATTAATATTTTTTTTTTTAATAAATTTAAAATAATTTAATTTAATTATTATTATAAATAATTATATAATTAAAATATAAATTTTTCATTTTAAAAATATATTTAAAATTATTAATCGTATAAAAAATTATTTGAAAAATAATAATAATAATAAATAAAAAATATATTTATATTATAAATACGTTTTAATATAATATACGAATTAAATCGATAAAAAAATTTCATATAATTTAATTGTAATTTTACAAATATATAATAAAATTTATTTATTTTTTTAATTCGTATTTTTAATATAAAAAAATATTTATTATAAATATTTAAATTTATATTAAATTATATTTCGATCGAAAAAAAAAATTTTTTTTATTAAAAATTACATAATATTAAATTTTTTTTAAAAATATTAAAATAATAAATTAATTAATAATTTAATAAATAATTTATTATTTTAAAATATTTTTTTTATATTAATTATAATTCGAAAAAAATTAAATTTTTTTTTAAATAAAAACTTAATAAAATCGTTAATAAATTATTCGTTTATAAATATATATTAAAATTCGATTTATTTAAATATTATTATTTCGTGTATTTATTTTTTTCGAATATTAATATATTTTATTTAAATGTAAAATTAATTATTTTTTATAAAAATAATAAATTTTTAATTATTGTAATAAATAATAATAATTATTTGTTTTTAATAAAATATTTTTATTAAAAATCTATTTAATTATATTATTTTTTTTATAATTTAAATTTAAATTATAAATTCGAATTTGTAAAACAAAAAAATAATCGTAATTTATTTTTTAAAAAATTAATTAATAATATTATTTTTAATATTAAAAACGAAATTATTAATTAATTATTAAATTTTTTTATTATTAATTTAATTAACGTTTAAATAATTTATTAATAATTGAAAATTATTATAAAAAAAAATTTATAATTCAAAATAAATTAAAAATATTAAAAAAAGATTTTAATTATAAAAATATATTTTATTATCGAGTTTAAAATAAAACGACTAATTATAAATATAATAAATAAAATATTAAAACGTAATTCGAATATAATATATATTAAAAATCTAATAAATTATTAATATTTTTTAATTTTAAAAAATGTAATTATATAATTTTTAAATATTAAAATAAAATAATTAAATTTTATATTTATTAAAATAATTAATAATTTGTAATTTTTTATTTCAAAATTTGAAAATATTTTTATTAAATACGATTTTTATTTTAATCGTAAAATGCGATTTTAATAATCTCGAATAATAATTATATTAAAATTAAAATTAATTAAATTGAAATTATTTATTGAAAAACGATTATTAAAAATAATTTTAATTTAATCAATTTTTTTGCGATTTATTTTAATAATAAATAAATTATTAATATAAATAATAATAATAATATTTTATTTATAAAAAATATTAATTTTAATATTTAATAATTTAAAATTTATTTAAATTAAAAATTCGAAAAAAACATTATATTAAATTTTTAATATTTATTTTAAATTATATAATATATAATTAAATTTATATACGTAATTAAATTTATTATTTAATTCGATTAATTATTTTATATAAATTATTTTTTTAATTTTATTTTATAAAAAAATAATTTTAATATTTATTTAATTAATTTTTTAATTTAAAATAATTATTATTACAAAAATCAATTTATAATTTATTAATTTAATAATTATAATAAAAATTTTAATAAAATAAAATTTTTTTTTTATTATTTTTATTTTTTTATCGATTTTTATAATATTAAAATTCGAATAATTTGAAAAAAAAAAATTTAAAATTTTTTTTTAATTATAAAACAAAAAAACTTATTAAATTTAATATTGTTTTTAATTTTTAAATTTATATTTTATTTTATTAGTATTATTATAAAAAATAATAAGTTTAAAATATTAAAATTTTAAATTTTAAATTTTAAATATATTTATAAAATATTATTTATTATTCGAAAAATATTTTTTATTTTTTATTATAATAAATTTTAAAATTTTATAAGTATTTGAATTTTTATACGAAATTTTAAATTAAAATATTTAAAAATAATTAATATATTTAAAACTAAAAAAAAAATTTATAATAATTTAATAATAAATTGTTTTTATTTTTATATAAATTAAAATTTATATATTTTTAATCGAGTAATATTTAATATTATAATTAAATTATTATTATTATTTAAAAAATTTTGAATTTATAAACGTTTTTTTAATACGTTAAAAATAATAAAAATAAAACGTTTTATATTAAAAATAAATAATAATTTTAAAAAATATAAAATTATATTAAAATAAATTTAAAAAATAAATTCAAATTTTTTTAATTTTATAATAAATAAAATTTTTTATAATATATATAATATATATTTAATAAATTCAATTATTATTTATAAGTATTTAATAAATATAAATTTTTTTTTTATAATTTAATTTTTTCGAGATTTTATTTTATTTAATTTATTATTATAAAATTATATTCGAAAATTGATAATATATAAATAATTAATAAAAAATTTGTAAAAATTTATTACTTTAAAAAGAATTATATTGATTACATTATAAAATCGTCGTATATAAAAATAAATTACAATTTAAAATAATTTAAATTATTATTCGAATTAAATATTAAAACTTTTAATTATTATTTTAACGATTATTTATAATGTAATTTTAATACGTTTTATCGTATTATTTATTTATAAATTATATAAAATAATTAATTCGAAATAAATACTTATTTTAATAAAATAAAATTAAAAAATTTTTAAAAAAAATTTTTTATTATTCGTTTAAAAACTTATAATTTAATTATAATAAAAAATTTAAAAAAATTTAAATTTATCGAATATATTAAATTTATTTTTTATAATATATATTTCGATTTTTTTAATTTTATTATAATAAAAATAAATAAAATATTTAAATTCGTTTTTTATTATTTTAAAAAAATTAATTATATTTATATAAATTAATTTATTAAAATATTTTTTTAAATTAATATAATTTTTATAAAAAAAAATTTTATTCGTTTTTTTAAATATATAAAATAAATATATAAAATAAAAAATTATTTTAAATTTATATTTTATATTATATTTGTTAATTTAATCAAAATTTTTTTTTAAAATATTCGAGTTTTTTATATTAAATAATATATATATATTTTTTTTATAAATACGATTAAAATTTAATATTAAAATTTTTATTAAATAAATTTAAATTTTTTAAACGTTTATTTAAAATATATTACGTATATTATTCGTTATTAATTTAAATTATAAATTTTATTATTATAATTAATTTAAATAATTTATTTTTAAAAAATTAATTTATTAATATTAAAATAAAAAAAGTTTTAAATAATTATAAATGTAAAAAAAATAAGTTTTTTATTTTTAATTATTAAAATTATATTATTATTATTGAATTTTATTTTAATATTTATTTAAATACAATTTAAATAAAATACGAAATTAATTTCGAGTTTTAAATAATAAATAATATTATATATATAAAATTAATTCGTTTTTTCGAATAAAATTTTAATCGATAAAATAATAATATTTTTATCGTATAATTTCAAATTATATTTATTAATTTTCGTAATTATATGGATTTTTTTTTATTAAATAATTATATTAATTCAAATAATGTTTATTTGTAAAATATATATTATTTATATTTATTATTAAAAATAAATATATTAATAAACGTATTTTTAATCTATAAAATAACAACGTTTTAAATTTTAATAAAAATTATAAAAATATTAAATATAAAAAAAACGAATAATATTAAAATATAATAATTAAATAATTAAAAAAAAAAAATTTATTATTTCGAAATAATAAGAAAAAAATATAAAAACAATTTAAAAAACTCGTATTATTATTTTCAAAAATCGAGAAATAAAAATACAAATATTAAAAATATACATTTTATAAATAATAAAAAAATATTATTAATTTTTTTACAAATAATAATAAATTCGATTATTAATTATTAATTTATATTATAAAATAAATTTATTTTAATATATTAATTTTATTTACGAGAAAATTAATTAAAAAATTTATAATTATTATTCGTTTAATTTTATTTTATAAACAAATTAAAAATTAATATAATTACAAATAGTAAAAAGTATTTTATATTTTTTTTATTTTAAAATCGAAACAAATAATTATAATTTTTTTTATAATTTTTTTTTTTTAATTAATTCGCTTTTTATACGTTTTTTTTTTTAATTTAAAAACGTTTATTAAATGTAATTTTCAAATAAAAATATTTCGTAATATACTCGAAAAAAATATATTAAAATTTTTTATAATAATTATATTATATATTAAAAAATACTTTTTTTTATATAAATAAAATAATATAATAATACGAATTAACGATTATTTTAATAATTTTTTTTTTTATATAATAATTATAAATTTATTAAATATTATTTTTAATTTCTTTTTATTAATATAATCGTTATTTAAAATTTAATTTAATTTAAAATTATTATATATTAAAAAAAATTATAAAAATAAAAAAAAACAAATATTTTTTTAAAAAAAAAGAAATTATTATTTAATCGAATAAAAAAATTATTATATTTAATAACGTTTTTAATATTATTAAAAAATATATTTAAAAAATTTTTTAAAAATAATAAAATATTATTATATTTTAAAATTAAAATCGATTATTTAATTTTATTAATAAAAGTTTAATATTATTTTTCTCGAAATTATCGATTACAATTTCTTTTTTTTTTTTTTTACGAATTATAATATAATAATATTAAATTTATTATTAATTATATTTTTATTTTAAATTTATATTTTTTTTTATTTAAATATTTTTAAAATAAATTATTGTTTTTTTTTTTCAATAAAAATAATATTTATTAATAAAAATATTATCGATTTTTTAATATTAATCGATTTAATTAAATTCGTCGAAATTCAATATAATAATAAAAATAAAAAAAATAAAAAATAAAAAATTCGTAATTATTATACGATATTATTTAATCAATTTTCGTCGTATAAAAAATTATAAATATTTATACGAATTTCAATAATAATTTCAACGTATTTTTAATAGAATTCGTATATTTTAAAATCGTTTTTATTAAAAAAAATAAAATTTTTATTTATAATTCAAATAATAATAAAAATCGAAAAAATTGTAAAAAAATTTTATTTAAATCGTATATAAATTTTTTTTCAAAATTAAATAAAAATTCAAATATAAAATAATGAAAATTAAAATTACAATTCGAAATAAAATTTAAAAAAAATAATCGAAATATTAATTAAAATTTGTATATAATAATAAAATAAATTTACTTTAAAAAATAAAAAAATATTATTAATAAAACAAATATTTTTTCAAGTTTTAATATTTTTTAAAAAAACAAATAAAATGTTTATAAAAAACGTTTATTTTAAAATAATTTTAAACTTTTAAAATATTAATTTATTTATCGAGATTTATTTTATATTTAATAATATAAAATTTAAAAAAATTAATAAAATATAAAATTTAATAATCGAATATTTAAAAAATATAATTATTATTCGATTAATATTTAATAATATTAAATTTTTAAATTCGATATATTACGATAATATTTAAATAAAATATTAAAACGTATAATTAAAAAAATTTAATATTCGATTATTAATTTCAATAAAAAATCGATAATTAAAAATCATTTAAAGTATTTTAAACAATTTTTTAAAAATAAAAAAAATTTGTATTTTTTTTATTTATTTTAAATATTGTTAAAAATAAAAAAAATAAAATTTTTTCGAATTAAAAATTAAATATTTTAATTTATATTTTTATTTAAATTATTTTCAAATTAAAAATTATAAAAAATTCATTTTTTAAAAAATAATTAAAATTAAAAACGTAATTTATTAATTTTTTCTCGTTTTCAAATATTTCAAATTAAAATTAAAATTAAAATTATATTTTAATTTCTTAGATTTTTTACAATTTTAAAAAAAAAACTTTTAAAATTTTTTTAAAAAAATTAAAAATTGAAATATAAAATTCAATATTTTTAATTTTAATTCAAATATTTAATTTCAAAAAAACTAATACTTAATCGTAAAATACGTTTAATAAAAAATATTAAATAAAATTTAATTTTATAAAATATTTCAAATTTATAACTTATTAAACAATTATTTTATATATAAAAAAAAACGTAAATTCGAAAAAAATTTATTTTTTTATTAAATTTTTTATATATATACGTTTAAATAAATTAATTAGTTTTATATATAATTTATCGCATAATTATTTTCAACAATTTATATCGTTTTAATCGTTAATTAATTCGTTTTAAACTCGATTAAAATATATATAAAAACAATAAAAATTTTTTTTTAATATATTTAAAATATATTCAATATAAATTTAATCATTCGAGAATCGATTTAATCGCTCGAAAATTATATTAATTTCGATTAAATCGACGATTATAATATTAAACGATTAATATTCGATTACGTTTTCAATATAAAATCGACAATTATTAATTAATTTATTAAATGTCAATTTATAATTTTATTTTTATTTTATAAAATCGAATATATCGAATAAACAAATATAATTAAAAAAACGATTTAATTTTAGAGTTTTTTTAAATAAATTAATTTCGACGATTTAAATACAAATATTATTATTATTTATAAAAACAATTAAAATATTATTATATTTGTAAAAAATTTTCAATTTTATATTCGAATTAAATATATCGATATTTAATATTATTTCGTTCGTAAAAAAATTATTAAAAAATAAATATATTTAAAATATATTTATATATTATAATAAATTGTAAATAAATTAACGAAAATATTATTCAAAAAATCGTTTTAAAAATTTCAAATAATTATAAAAATCGAATAATTTTTATAATTAAAAAAATATATATATTTATCGTTTAATTAATCGTTTATAAATTAATTCGAATTCAACTCGAATATATTTAATTATAACGTCGATTTTATTTATATTATTGAAATAATTATTATATAAAATATTTTAAATCAAAATAAATTTTTTATTTAAAATTGTAATTTTTATTATTAGTATTTTATTATTAGATTTTATTTATTATTCGTTATTTTTTTATAGATTTTTTTCTTTATATAATTTTAATTATAATTTATTAAAAATATAATTAAATATTATATATAATATATAAAAACATTTAAATTTATTTATTTAAAATATATAAAAATATTTAATTATATAAAAATATTAAAATATTTTTATTTTTATTTTTTTTATATATTATTAATAATAAATATTTATTTTATATTTTTTAATAACGAATTAAAAATATTTTTTTTATTTTAAATAATTTTTATTTTAAATAATTTTTATATTATAAATATTTTTATTAATTGTAATAATTTACGTTTTAATAATTGTAATTTAATTATATTTATTATATAAAAATTTTATTTTTTAATATTTTAATAATTTGTAAAATTTTTATAATAATTATTATTTTATAAAATGAAAATAAATAATTAAAATAAAAAAAATAAAAATAAAAAATAATATATAAAATTAATAAAAAATTATATTGAAAATTTTATTTGTTTTATTTATTTTATTTTTATTAAATAAACTTTTTTTAAATTCGAAATTTTTTTTCGTATTATTATTTTATATAATATAATTTTAATTAATAGTTTTATTATATTTAAAATATATTTAAAAAAAAAAATTTTATATTTTTTAAAAAATTTAATTCGAATTATTTTTTATTCGATTTAAAATTTTATAATTTGAAATTTTTATTTATAAACGCAAATTTTTAAAAAAAATTATATTTTTTTTTTTATAAATTTAATTAATTTATTTAAATTTATATTTTAATTTTTTTCAAATATTTATTTTTATTTTTATTTTTATTTTTATTTTTATTTTTATTTTTATTTTTATTTTTATTTTTATTTTTATTTTTTTTTATAATTTTTATTTTTATATATTATTTAATTATCGATTTTTTATTAAATTTTTTTTTTAATTTATT
>MU119720.1:13198-23977 GCA_014904845.1 Acephala macrosclerotiorum | reverse complement strand
ATATTAATTAATATAATAATTAAAAATAAAATTAAATAATTTAATACGAATTAAAATTTTAAAATATTATTAAATAAAATTATAATATAATAAAAAAAAAATATTAAAAAATTTAAATTTTTTTTATAAATTATAATTTTAATTATATAATATTTATTTTATTTTTAAAACGAATATTAATATATTTATTATTTAATTAAATTAAATAATAATAAATTTTTTTAATATTTTAATTATTTATTAATTTATTTAAATATAATTATTTAATTTCGAAATTAAATATATTAAAAAAATATTTATATTATTATAAATAAAAAATAATAATTTAAAAATTTTTTTTTTAATAAATTTATTATAATCGAATTTAATTATATTAAAATAATTTTAATTTCGATTAAAAAATATAAAATTAATTAAAAAATTAAAAATAAATATATAAAATAAAAATATTTATTAATTATTTTTTTTTATAAATTAAATAATTATTTTTAAATTAATTAAATATATATTATTTTATATAATTTATAATAAAAATTTATTTTAATATATAATATTAAATTTATTAATTAAAATATATTTAAAAATATAAAATTATTTATTTAAAATTTTTAAAATTTTACAATTTTTAATTATTTAAAATAAAAAAATATTTATTTGTTTTTTTTATATAATTTTTTTTTTCGATTTTATTAATAAATTTTTTTTTTTAAATTTATATGTTTTTTATTTTTAAAATTTTAATTAAATAAAAAAAATTAAAAATAATATATAATTTTAAATAAAATTTTTTTCAAAATAAATAAAATTAAAAAATCGTATATCGCGTTTTAATAAATTCGATTTAATTTAATTAAAATTTTTAATAATATATTTAAATATTATAATTAAATTTTTTTTATTAAATTTAAATATTTTATATTAAACGTTTTATATTTTACGAAATTATTAAAATTAATAATAATAAAAATTTTTATAATATATTTATATATATATTAAAAAAATATAATATTATTATTATTTTATTATAATTTAATATTATTAATAATTATTAATAATAATTAATTAAATATATATAAAACTTTTTTTGGTTTTTAATATACGTATTAATTATGTACGATTTCGAATTATATATAAATATTATATAATATTTATTTTAATATTAATAATTTTTTTTATAATAAAAATATTATCGTTTTTAATAATTTAAACGAATAAAAATATTAAAAAAATAAAAATTATATAATTAAATATTAAAAATAATATTAATTTATTAATATTATTTTTAAAATTTATTAAAATTTATAAAATTTGAATTAAAAAAAAATTTATTTTTAATTTAAAATTTTAAATAATAATAATATTAAAATAAAAGATTTTTTTATTTATTTTTTTTTATTTATTTTTTTTTATTATTTGTTTTTAATTTATTTTTTTATTTATATTTTAAAATAATTAATATTTAAATTTTTTTTTAAAATTTTATTAAAAATTAATTTTATTATAATATTTATCGTATTATTTTAATTATTAATATATTTAATTTTTTATAATTTTTTTTATTTATATTATTATTAATTATTAAACGTTTTTTTAATTATTTTAAATTTAATTAAATATAAATTAATATATACAATTATTAAAATATTAAAAAAATTAAATTATTTTATAATTATATTAATTTTTCTTATTATTTTATAAATTTTTAAAATTAATATATTTTTAATAATTTATTTGTTTTTAATAAAATTATAATATATAAAAAAAAATTTAATTTTAAATTTTTTATTATTTTTTTTATTTTCGTTTATAAAAATAATTTTATATTTAATTTAAAAATTAAAATTTTTATTATTTATAAACGATTTATTAATAAAAATAAAAAAAATTATTATTAATAAATTTAAAACAATATATTTAAATTTTCGATTTAAATTTTTAATTTATTATTTTAATTTTTTATTTAATATAATAATTTTAATTTTAATTAAATTTTAATATTAAATAATAATAAATAAAATAAAAATCGTATATAAATATAATTATTAATAATTTTTTTTATAATATTTATAATACGTAATATATTAATATATTTTCGTTTTTATTATTTTATATAATAATTTTAAAATTATTATAATAATATTTAATAAATAAAAATAATAAATTTATTTTAATAAATATACAAATATTAATTATTAAAAATTAATTTTCAATTATATATATATTTATATAATATTACGAAATTATATTTTAATAATTTTATATTTAATTTTATTAATTAATTTCGAATTAAAAATACGAATTTTAATATATTTAATAAAATCGAATTTAATAAATTAAAAAAAAAATTTATAATTAAATTATTAATTTTTTTTTATTAAAATTTTTTAAACGATATTTTAAACGTAATAATTATATTTTTTTTTTATAATTATAATAAAATCTTTTTATTAATTTTTATTTATTTATTATAATTATTATAAATATTTTATTTTCGTTTTTAATAATAATAATAAAAATATTATTAAATATATTTTTATATTATATAATTTTTTTAATTGTTTTTAATTGTATTATTTTATTAATAATTTATTATTTAAATTGTTTAATTTAATTTATTAAATAAAAAAAATATAAAAAATAATTTTTTATTAATAATTCTTTTATAAAACATTTTTTTATATAATACGATTTAATTATTATTAAACGAAATTTAATCGATTTATAAAATATATTAATTATATATTTTTTTTTATTCGTTATTAATAATTTATATAAATTTTTTTTATTTTTTTTTATTAAATATATAAATTTAAAAAAATTAATAAATTTAAACTAAATTTTATATTTAAATTATTTTTTATTATAAACGTATTTATAATTTAATATTTAATATATAAACGTTATATTTTTTTAATATTTTTAATTATTAATAAAAATAATATATATTTAATAATTATTTTAAAATATATTTTAAAAATTAATAATATTAATACAATTTTATTTAATTTTATTAAATTTTTTATTATTTTAATTATTATTTATAAAATTAATCTTTTATTGATTTATTTATTAATAAATTTATTGTAATAAAATATAATATTTTTTTATTTTTTTTATATTATTATAAATTTTAATAAATATTTTTTTAATTTTAATTATTATTATTTTTATATATTATTAAAATTTTATAAATAAATTTTTTTTATATTATAAATAAAATAATTTAATAATTTTTAATATATATTAATTTAATATATTTAAAAAATATTTTTTATTATTTTTATAAATATATTTTTTAAAAATTTAATTATTGTCGAAACAAATATCATATAATATTTACGTGCGACTCGAAATCGTATATAGTTAATATTATTTTATTTTCATTTTCAGAGTAAAGTTTTTATATTTCGAGTTTCGTTTTTTGAATAATTTTAAAGAATAATAAATACGCATATTAAAATCCAAAAAAAATTTTACGTGCATTTAAATCGTTTTATTAATAAACTCGATATTCTTAGTATAATACTAATACTAATTAGTAATTATTTTTAATCACGAATTAATAAAAATCTATTAAAAAAAACGAAATATAATAAACTAAAAATATTAATAAATTTATTATAAAAAATACTAAAAAATTTCGATCGAATATCGTTAAATATTATCGAACTATAAAAAAGTTTTATTATTTTTCTCTATAAAAACCAAATTAAAATACTTAATTATTTTTCGAGAATTTAAAAAAATCAATTATAAAAAAATTCGAACTTTTAAATAATTAATTTAAATTTACGTTTATTATATAAAATAATATTATTTCACAAAAAACTCGATCAAATAATTAATTAAATTATTATATTTATTATTTGATTTTAAATATTATATTAAATCGATATTATTTTCTATTTTTTATTTCGATTATATTTACACTTATTAATTTCGAATCAATCGATCGAATAATATATCGATATTATATTACGATTATATAAAGTTTTTACAAACTACTATCGAAAAAACGCTTTATAAAAACGTCTATTATAAATATTTAATTAAATTCTATCGAAAATACTTATTTTTCGAAAACGTTTATTCGTTTTTATATTCGTTTTTATATACGTTTTTATATTTACTTTATTTATTTTTATTATTTATTCTTATTAAAACGTTTAAATTACTTATAAAACTATTTATAAAATTAATTATTTTTTATTTTTCGAAATAATATTCAAAAAAATAAAATATAAAATTAAAAAAGAAATATAAAACTTATTAATCGATATAAAAAATAAAAATTTAAATAAAATAATAATCAATATATTTATTGTATTTAATATTAAATACTATAAATAAAGCGAATGTACGAATTATATTATATAAAAACACTTTAAAAATAATTTCGAAAAATAAACGAAAAATACGTTTTTTAAAGTAATATTAATTTTTATTCGAGAATTATAAAATATTTTACGCGAACGAGAAATATAATTATCGAGAAACGAAAAACGAATTATAAAAATACTCGAAAAAATTATTATAAACAATAAAAAATATTATAAATAAATTTAAAAAAAAGGAATAAACCAATTAATAAATAAAAATAAATTTTATATTTATTTTTAATAAAATTTAAATAATACTTAAAATAAAATCGATCGAAATAATACTATTTTTTAAAACAATTTATTTTTACGATTATAACGTTTTCAAATTTTAAATATTTTAAATATTGAATTCTACGAAATTCGAACTTCGAATATATAATATTTTAATATATAATTTTTAAATATTTAATTTTTAAACCGATAATTTTATTAATTTATATTTTAATAAAATAATTTATAAAATTTAAAAAATATAAATTTTAATTAAAACGCTCGATTAAATAATAATTTTTAATATAATAATTTTTAATTTCTATAAAATATATTAATAAAATCGTTTACAAATTTAATAAAAATATATATTAATAATAATAAAAAATACAACAAAGAATTATTCGATATTTTTAATATTAAACTATAAATTTTTTACGATTATTATTTTAAAATTAAATTACTAAAAAATTAATATAATAAAATATTTTTTATTATATTTAAAAATCGTACAAATTTATTTTATTATAATAAAATCGCGAAAAAAAATTATAATTTTATAATAATAATAAATAAAATTCGAATATATTTTAAAACGAATAAAAATTAATAATTATATATATTTTTATAAAAAGAAATTACATTATTACGAATTATTATTATTAATTAATCGAAAATTAAATTAAAATATTTTTAATTATTTTTCGATTAACTTTAATAAACTTAACGTAATTTATCGAGTAAATATCGCACAAAATACAATCTTCGAAATTAAATTATTAACGTTTATAAAAATATCGAAAAATATAATTTTATACTTTATAAACTTACAAATACATTTAAAAGTATTTATATTAAATTACAATTCGCAATCGACATTATAATACGTTTATAAAAAGTGTAATAATATAATAATAATCTCGATCGCAATTTCTAAAAAAATCAAAAAAATTATAATAAATTCAATTAAAACTAAATCGATCAAATATACGAAAAACATAATAAAAAACGTAAATATAAATTAGTTTTAATTTTTCGATTTTTTCGATCTGATAAAAAAAATAAAAAATTATTTTAAAATAATAATAATTATCGTACGAATTATAATTACTAAAAAAAATTTTATTAAAAAAAATACTATATTTATAATAAATTAAATTATTAATTAATGAAATATATAATAAAAAAACGATAATAAATATATTTTAAATTCTAATAATACGTTTAATATATTATCGATCGCGATATTATAACGACTTATTATTAAAAATTTTTTACTAAATATAAAAATATAAAAAATCTCTCGAAAAATAATAAAATCGAAAAAATCGATTAATTACTAATGAATATAAAAATAAAAAACGAAAATAAATTTATTTTATTAAATTTAAAAAAATTAATAATATTCAAATAATAATTATTTTAAACGATTAATTTATTTATTATATTATTATAAAAAAAATATATTTAATTTATTATTATAATAATTTAATAAAAATTTAATATTTATATACGAAAATCGTTATTCGTTTAAAACGTTTTAAAGAATTATATTAAATAGCGAAATTATAAAAATATTAATTATAGATTAATTATAATTTCGAACGCTATAAAAAATCGATAATCAAATTTAATTAAACGTATTAATAATTAACGTTTATAAAGTTCGATTTAATAAAAAAATTATATTATTACAAAAAATAATTTAAATTAATACGCTTTTAAATATTATAGTATTTTACGTCGTTTTAATAAATATATTATTTTTATTTTATATTTAAAATATAAATAAAATAAAAATAAAATTTAATAATTTTAAAAACGTTTTAATTTAAAAAAATAAAATTATTTTAATCGTACGAAAATAAAATTACTTATAAATATTATTATATTAATAAAAAAAATTTAATTTAAAATTATTTTATTAAAATCGAATTATAATAATTATATTAATAATTTAATTATTTATCGATATAACGTTTATTAAAAAAAATTTAACGTATAAATTACAACGTAAATATTAAATATTATTATTATAATTAAATATATAATAAATTATTTAAAAAATTTAAATTTATTTTATAAAACGATTATAAATTTAATTATTTTATTATTATTAATATTTTATATTTAAACGGAAAATTAATTTTATAAATAATTAAATTTTTAAAAAATATATTTACGAAAATAATACAAAATATTTTTCGAATATATTAAATTAATACGTATTAAAAATTATCGAATTATTTTATTTATAATATAAAAAAAAAAATTCGTTTATAAAATTTTAATAATATATAAAAATAATAATAATTAAAATTAAAAAAATACTCGTTAAAATTTATAATAATATTAAAAAAATAAAAAAATATTATATTTTATTATAATAAACAATTTAATAAAATTAAACGAAATTATATTAATATTATTAATTTTTAAAATATATTTTAAAATAATCGTCGAAAACGTATTATATTTATTAATAATTGAAAAAATTAAAACAATTTATATAATTATTAAAAAAATATAATATTTATATATTAAATATTAAATTATAAATATATTTATAATAAAAAATAATATAAATATTACATTTATTTTAAATGTATATATTTAACGAAAAAAAAAATATTAAAAAAACTTATATAAATTATTAATAATAAACGAAAAAATATATACGATTAATATATTTTATAAATTGATTAAATTTTATTTAATAATAATTAAATCGTATTATATAAAAAAATTATTTTATAAAAAAATTATTAATAAAAAATTATTTTTTATATTTTTTTTATTCGATAAATTAAATTAAAAAAATTTAAATAATAAATTATTAATAATATAATACGATTGAAAACGATCGAAAAAATTATATAATAATAAAAAAATATTTAATAAAAAATTATAACAAAATAAATATTATTAATTCGTTAAAAATAATAATAAAAATTTTAATAATACGTTTATTATTATTATTAAAAACGAAAATAAAATATATATAACGTTTATAATAAAAAAATAAAAAAATCGATAAAAAGTTTTTATTATAATTACAAAAAAACAAAATAATTATTACGTTTAAAATATTATTTAAAAAGTTTTAATAAAAAAAAATCAATAATTTAATCGTAAATTTTTTTTTTTAATTCGTTAAAATCGATTTTATTAAATATATTAAAATTCGTATTTTCAATTTAAAATTAATTAATAAAATTAAAAATAAAATTATTAATAACTCGTATAAAAAATTAAAATTAATAATTTAAAAATATAATAATAAAAAAAAAATTTATTTTCATATAATTTTTAATTATTTAAAAAACTAATTAACGAATTATAATCGTATTAATATTTTTTTTAATTTAATTTTAAAAAAAAAAAAATTAAAATATTATTTCGTAATATTATTTAAATTTATATATAATCGATAATTAATTTTTAGTAATTAATATTTGTATATTGATTAAAATAAATTTATTATTTTTATTTATTAAATATTATTATAATAATTTTAAAATTATAATATAAAATAATAAAAATAAAAATATATTAATAAATTATATATTATAAATATTATAAAAAAAATTATTAATAATTATATTTATATACGATTTTATTTTTTAATAATAATCGAAAAAAAAAAATTTAATATTATTAAAATATAAACGAACGATATATTTATATTAATAAAAAAAAAGTTTTTTATTTTCGAAAAAAATTAATTTAAAAAAATTAAATTCGTAATAAAATTTAAAATAATTTTTATATTAAAAGTTTTATTAATTTTAAATAAATATATATTAATTTAATATAAAAAAATTAAAAATAAAAATAAAAAATTTAAATTAATAAATTTTAAATTATTAAATTTATAAATTAAATATAAAAAATAATATACGTAAAATATTTATATTATTATAATTTATTAATTTGAAATAATTTTCAATTTATTTATTATTATTTAATATTAAAATTCGATCGAAATTAAAATTATTATATTAAATAAAAAATTAAAATAATAAAATTTTTCGTTTTTATTGATAAATCGTTTATAAATAATAAAAATTTTAATTTTTAAATTAAATATAAAATTAATTTTATAAATAAAAATAAAAAAAATAATAAAAAATTTGAAATTAAAATTTTATTTGTTTATTATAAATATAATTATAAAATAATTTAATTTTTTTAATATTTTAATAATTGATATTATAATTTTATAATAATTATACGATTGAAAAAAATTATAAAAAATTAAATAAATTAATAATTAAAATAATTTAATAAATATTATAATAAAATTTTAAATTTTTTTTTAAATATTAATTATTTTAAAATACGAATAAAAAAAAATAAAAAAAAAATAATAAAAAAAAATAATAATAATAAATAAAAAAAATTAATAAAAAATATTTATTTTAATAATATTATTATTTAAAATTTTAAATTAAAAATAAAATTTTTTTTTAAATTTAAAATTTATAAATTTTAACGAATTTTAAAAATAATATTAATAAATTAACGTTATTTTTAATGATTAATTATATAATTTTTACTTTTTTTAATATTTTTATATATATTAAAATTAGCGATTTTTATATATTTATAACGTATAATAAAAAAAATTATTAATATTAAAATAAATATTATATAATATTTACGTGCGATTTAAAATCGTATATAATTAATATTATTTTATTTTTATTTTCGAAATAAATTTTTTATATTTCGAATTTCGTTTTTTAAATAATTTAAATTAATTATAAATTAATACATATATTAAAATTTAAAAAAAAGTTTTATATACGTTTAAATCGTTTATTAATAATATAATATTTTTAAATAATATTAATATTTATAAAAATAAATTTTATTATTTTGAAAAATATTAATATATTTTTTTTTATAAATAAATTTTTTAAATAATTCGTTAAATATTTTTATATTTTTTTAAATATAATTAATTTATTTTAAACGTTTAAAATAAAAATATAATAATTTTTATAATTTTATTAAAATAAAATAATTATTATTAATTTGATTTATAATTTTAATTTAAATTAAATATAATAATATTTTTAAAATTTATATTTATTAAATAATATAAATTTAATATTTTAATATTATTATTAAATTATTATATTAATTAATTATAAAAAACGAATTTTTTAAATATAAAAAAAATCGTTATAATATTTTTAAAAAATGAATTTATAATAATTTTAATATTTTATAAAATTTATTATAATTTTATTAATAAATAAAAAATAATTATTTTAAGAATTAATATTAATTAATAAAAATATAAAAAAATACTCGATTAATATAATAATAAAAAACGAAAATAAAAAATTTAATATAAATCAAAATTTTAAAATATTATTAAATAAAATTATAATATAATAATAAAAATATTAAAAAAAATTTAAAAGATTTTTATAAATTACAATTTTAATTATATTATATTTTGATTTATTTTTAAAATAAATATTAATATATTCGTTATTTAATTAAATCGAATAATAATAAACTTTTTTAACGTTTTAATTATTTATTAATTTATTTAAATATAATTATTTAATTTCGAAATTAAATATATTAAAAAAAATACTTATATTATTATAAACTAATTATTTAAAAAATCGTAAATAAAAAACAATAATTTAAAAAAAAAATATCAATAAATTTATTATAATCGAATTTAATTATATTAAAATAATTTTAATTTTAATTAAAAAATATAAAATTAAATTATTCAATTAAATTTAAAGAAAAATTTAAATATAATATTTTTAATTTTTAATTTTTAATATTAATTACATTTTTTATATATATTATATTAATCGTTTTTTTTAAAATTAATAAATTATTAAATAATAATAATAATAATAATAAATTAAATTTTTTTTATTTTTTAAATTTTATAAAAAAAACTTATTAATATAAAAATTTAAAATATATTATTTAAATTATTATAAAATATATAAAAATATAATAAATAATTAAAAAAATATTTTTAATTTATTAAATAATTATTTATATTATTTTTAAAATTATAAATATTATTTTTAAAAATAAATTATAAATTTCTAAATATAAAATTATAATTAAAATTTTAAAAAATATATAATATAAATAATAATATTATATAAATTAAAATAATTATTAAATATTAATTAATAAA
>MU119720.1:0-13188 GCA_014904845.1 Acephala macrosclerotiorum | reverse complement strand
TTTAAATTATTATAAAATATATAAAAATATAAAAATATTTTTTTATTTTATATTTAATAATTATAATTAATTTAATTAATTATAAAAATTTTTTTATTAAAAATTATATAATTATATAATTAAATTTTAATATTTTAAATAAAAATATATTTATTATAATATTTTATATTAAAAAAAAATTTTATATTAAATTATTATAATTAATTTTTATTAATTATAAATATTTATTAAAAAAAAATTTTTAATATTTAAAATAAAATATATTTTTAAAATTTTATATTAAAATTTTTTTTTAAAAAAAACTTTTTTATATTAAATTATTATAATTAATTTAATTAATATAAATTTTTAATATTTTAAAATTTAAAATTTAAAAATATTTAATTAAATTAATTAAATTTAAATAAAATTATTTATAATTAAAAAAATAAAATATTTTTTTATTATATATATTATATTATTTAATTAATTAATTAATTTCAAATTTTTATTAATATTTAATTTTAAAATATATATTATAATTATATAATTATATAATTTTTAATAAAAATTTTAAATAAATTTTTTTTAAAATTATATATTATTTTTTTATTTTTTTTATTTAAATTTTAAAATTTTATTAAATATTAATTTGATTAAATTTTTATAAAATAAATATAAATTTATATAAATAATTATTAATTAATATATTTAAAAAATATTAATAAAATAAATTAAAAAAATATTTTTTATAATTATATTAAATTATTTTAAAATTTATATAATATATATTATTTAATTTATTATATAATTAAATTAATAAATTTTATATTAATATTTGATAATTATAATTTTTTTAATAAATTAATTAAAATAACTTATTTTGAAAACTATAAATATCACGTGAAATACGCGTAACGTTTAAAAGATTGACATTAGTCCTTAAAGCGAACGATCAATTATATGTTGATATTAGTCTAGCTTACTAGTTGGACGAAGTAATTTACAATTGGGCGCCTTCTCTTTAAAAACTATTGCCCTTCTATAATAAGTACGTTATTGTTTGAGACTCGAAGGAAAAGCAGTAAGCGCGGGGAGGAGCAAAGACCCTGAGGAATGGAGGCCTCAGGCGATAAGGAAGACGTGTCATAAACATGTTGGACATAGACAACCTTATTTCGTCCGCTTAAGTTTCAAAAAGAGGCGTCCATGGCGTATCGCTTTGGAATGCGCGTTTAGCCGACAAGGGCTGGGTATTTCCAATGCGTTAAAAAATCCGAAAATTATTTACTAACATTTATGGGCTATCTGTGCTATATTGCTAGATCCAGACGTTTATCTCATCCTCGTCGCTCAAGCAAAACTATTATTGTAGTATAACTTCTTTATCAAATCCTTCTATAAACAACACTACAATCTCGTTTCCCCTCGTCGTAAGGCAGGTGAGTAAGCAGAACTTATATGTTGGTGGCGCAACGCGATCAAATGACCCTTTGTTAACCGCTGGGGAACAAATCCTTCGGTCACGGTATGTGCTACTGCATATGCGGCCTGTTTGATCAATTCACCTTTGGTGTCGTCTGACCCATTGCAGTCGATGCAACGTTGCATATCGTTGCAAATCACTAACTGATTGGCAGGAAACGAGGAATGTTTTAGCGAAGCGCTCGCTGCGAGCGCGAATTGTTATATATTAACCTGCTTATTGCTCCTGGCGAACATTATTCATAGTAACGCGGCACATTATCTTCACAATACTTAACCCTTTGGACCGAACTACCATCCCCGAAGGACATTCTCATTGTTGATCTTGTGCAAGTCTACCACGCATATTTCTTTTGATTCTATAGCAAAACACTCTTCGTGATCAATTTTCTATCTACCATGCCTCCGAAAATCAAGCCTACGCCAAAGCCACCAACCCCCGCGCCGGGCCGGAGACGGGAGACACGCGACGAGAACATGGCTCTTTTCTTAACCAAAGACAGTAAGTAAACAATATATTATTGGTATCTTTTCCCATTCTTACCGCTCTCCTCGCTAAATACTTAGAAGACTCGCGCCCTACTACGTAGTGCTACCCGGGAACAAAATCGAAGAACGCCCTACGAATAAGAGTTTTATTACCGCTAGTAATACTCATAATCCGACGCGCTATTGATTATTTGCGAGTCAGAGGGACTAGAGGCGATGAATTTGTACTTAGGGAAGGACGTTTTTCATTTGCGGGAAGTAATATGGCAATGATTATTAGGGAGCTTTTTGTTTGTACAAGTTAATTGGAGAGCTTTTGAAGGAATTTTAAGTTTCTTTTCAACTTGAAAGCTTTCGAATAATTATATGAAATTGTGCCACCACTATTTGGAAGTCCCTATTGAAGTGATTGACAGATTATATTTAATGCTTTAAGCTGAAAAAATGGGAGTATATATATACTTGTTTGTTCGGTTTATTGCTTGTCCGGCTTAAGGACTAATATCAACTTTTTTCTATATCACGTGAGATTAACACTTCTAACAATGAGTGATTTCACCCAAATTTAACCTGTGAGCCCGGCTGGAGGGAAGGACAAAGATACTCTCGGAAGGGAAGTCTACTTTTTTTTTCCATGGAGAGAGCCCCTTACTACGGTAGGCCGTAAAGCTCTAAAAGTGGTTTTGCGGAAGATCTTTGTACATAATCGCGAGATAGTACTGCTAGGGCATAGTCCTCGAGCTCACTCTCCCTTCGAGGGGTCCCATCGAGCTTTGTCGACTATGCCATCAGTCCCATGGCCTGCCGGCCGCCACGGACAATAAAAGATCATTATCATTACCCAAATTTAACCGAGGTGCCGAAATGCAGCGATTTGATTGGTCCGTTAAGAAGTGTCGTGGCACGTGACGCTAGGAAAGGAACACCAAAACTTCGATTCTATTACACTTATAATTATAATTTATTAATTAATCCAAATCGCATAAGACTTGTAAATAAATTGAAACTCAATTAAATACCACTAGATTCTATATTTCAAGCGATTCTATCAATCCGTTGTTATGCAAATCAATAAAATATAGTCGCACTTAGTAAAAATGGCGACCGCAAAACTCCCAAGTGCGTTTCTGCCTTAGGCGCTAAAGAGCTTATCAGCTTATCGGCTTCACCGCCCGGCAGAATCCGAACCCTACTTCAATAAAACTATTCTAATTTCAAATCCTTATAAAACACTTAAATTCAAAGTTTTTAATTTAAAACTTGAAATAAAAATAAATTACTAAAGTTAAAAACTTTATAGCCCCTCGCAAAAGCGCTTTTGAAAAGTCTATAAAATAAAAATACGTCGAGTAAAAAAAAAAAAAGTTCGTCTACTATTGGCTCGCTTAGCGAGCCGCCGAACGGGCTCTCTTTTTCGATATCAGAGAAATATTTTATTTAAAAAAATAAATTAATTATAATTATATATTTTTTTTATTTAATATTAAAATTTTAAATTTTAAAATATTATATTTATTTTTATATTTTAATATTAATAAATAATTTAAATAATTATAATATTAATTATTAAATAATATAAAAAATTTTAAAAATAATATATATTATTAAAAATATTAATTATATATATATTTAAAATTAAAATACTTTGGAAGTGTTCTTATCGTGCCCCGGGGGCGTTCCTAAAAAGATCGCGCCTTGCCGTTATTGTAGCAGCTTGTAATACTGCTTTCATCTTTACACGCATCGACTTATTTCCATAATCCAATTCCTAGCATGATCCAGCCAATTATGGCTACGAACGGAGGCTTTTTGCAGACTTCGTCCCAGACATCAACATCCATTTTACCTCAGATAATACGAAACTCTCGTATTTGGCCAATGTTTGCAATCGTCTCTCCGTCCATGGCTTCATGTACATAACACTGCTCCACACGCTACCAAAACGTGGTCTGAGAGCGCAAGCTCTTGGACGATCCATACCCGCTACCAGTAACCGCGCTGGAGGAACCTGAGTGTAGCACACACCAATGGTGTCATCGCGTACGGTTCCTCAGTCAGGGCTTTGTGAATGATAGTAGATGCGGCATGGTCAGCATTGCCCTGCACAAGAGCCGAGAGGGAATGCAGCCATTCCACAGCTATTTTGCTATCGATGTCGCCCAAACCTGTCCAAGCTAAGGTAGTTTCTGCGCGTGCGAAGATGCGATGCATCATTCGTACCTGCTCACTCTTTTCAGCATCGTCGGCCTGATTGATGCATATTGCGTCCACCCAGATTGGATGATTGGCGCTGTTATCGACTAACACGGCTTCGAGAGCGTGCTGCAGATTGACAGTGATGTCGACGCCAGACCCCTCGACGATAATTGATAATGTGTTTGAGGGATTGCCCCAAACGTACGAAAGAGCGAGGTAGTCGGAGCTTCATTGAGGGAGACGTGCCTAAGAGCGAAATGTAAGAGGGTATCTGCGGAGTCGTGTGCAGCTTTACGCTTGAGGAAAGTTAGGAGTCGGATTTCTTGGGACGGTCTTGACAAAGGACGGTGCTTGAATTCAGATCGTTGATGATTGCGTTGTCCGCTTTGTATGCTCATTGTGGTAGACGCTAAATCGTTGGTGGCTGCCTGTGGGGTAGCGATGATATTATGCAGGGAACAAAATCCGAAAGGCCGCAGGTTCGGTTATGAGTCGTGTTTTACAGCACAGCCAGGCTTGCGCCTGCTCAGCCCTAGTATGAATATGCAGGTGCTTTGCACTTTATTCGGTTGCTTGTTAAAAGGAACCCGGTTTGATCCCTTGCATATTCTAGGCTGCTTTAGGCAGGGCGTTTGCTAAGAGGTACAAAGCTTGCTTGCGCAGTTTTAAATTGTATAATATGGAAATATAATTCAATTAAAATATTTAAATATATTTTATAATAATAATAAAATGTATTATATTTATATTTTATTAAATTATATAAAGAGAAATATATAAAAAGAAATATATAAAAAGAAATATATAATTTATTTTATATAATTTATTTTATATTGATATTATATCCTATTCCGTTAAATATAAAACTATTATTTTCAATTTATTAATCATTTTGCGAAGTGTAGACATCGTTTCCCTGTACGTACCTCAGTACCTTTGGCCAGCTCCAAATCCAATCCCAAGCCGATTTGGTGGCATAACTGCAGTTCAGTGGAGGCGATGAGCCCAAGGTTGTCAAAGCGAATTAATTTCAGTACGATCGCGATGAGAGCTGACTCTGACTCGGAGCTAAGACTAGCCGTATCTTTGAACTGAGTAGGTGTGGGCGACGTGTCCTGTAGTTGCTGCAGTTCAAAATCAATATTTCTGTTGGTAGCTGTATATTCTGGTGGGTCGGGAGTCGGCAAATGGTACCATGCAGCTCTTCAGTTTCTCGCTGAAGCGCTGGCTTGGCGTGGAAAGAGTAGATGTTCTTGTTGTTTTTCTTGACAAGGTTCCCCATGCTTCAAGTTGTTGTGGAATAGGTTGTTGTGCTACAATCGTTGTGGTACAGGTCATTGTAGACCAGGTTATTGTGCTATAAGTCGCTGTGGTACAGTTTGTAGCAGTACAAGTTGCTGTGCTACGAGTTGTTGCACTGTAGGTTGTGCACCAGGTAGCCAATCAATCTGGCAAACAGGAGATGAGGACGCTCGATGTCCTTTCTATAAATAGCTCAGGCAGCTATTCACGTGATTACTTGTAGTCCAACGGATTCGATTAAAGAGAGATTAACTCCGGACCCCCATCCAGTCGATCATTTTACCGTTCCGATGGTTCTAGAACATTCGGTACCATATCAACATGCGGAACATATTATGATAGAGTCACGTGATCTGTCGCATTTCTGAAACTGTTTTTTGTTTGCAAATCGAATAGCCCCGAGAGGCCTCTTACCTTCAAACTCCTGTTCCCCGCGATCCCGAACCGCGCACCGAAATTTCGCATCTATGAGCTTGATATATGAAATAGATATTCATAAAGAGTTTACGAAATGGGCTGTCGCTCGGGGAGTGAAGCCCAATGGCATTGCGACACATAGATTTCCTGGTAGGGACTCGGTATCATCGCAGAGAAAGAATTCAAAGTATGTAGGACATATACCATGGTTTCTTACGAGCGCACTCTGACAGTCAATCAGGCCGGAGATACATTATTGACTGTCCCCATCTCTGCCCTGCGAACAGTCCAAACCGTCCCGAAGAGCATCTCTAAACCCATCGGGACTATCACCGTCCAGGGTCTCCTGGCTGCCGAACTCGCCATGGACACATCGGAAGTTCGTGCCCCATGGCGAGCCGTTCTACCCACCGAGGAGGACTTCAAAGAGTCGATGCCATTGATGTGGCACCCTTCGCTCCAAATGCTCCTCCCACCAGGATCGTCATCCCTATTAGAAAACCAAAAGCAAAAACTCTCCGTCGACTGGACCACCGTCTCCACCGCCTTCCCCACTCTCTCGTATGATCCTTACCTCTATCACTAGCTCACAGTCGGCACCCGAACATTCTACTTCAGCTCCCCAAAGATAAAAACCAAAAAACCAAAAAACCATGACGATTGCTTGGCGCTCGTCCCTTTTGCCGATTATTTCAACCATGCTGATGTTGGCCCCGAAGTCACTTTCTCGCCCTCTGGATACAAAATCTGCACGGATCGACAAATTGAGAAGGGAGAGGAAATATATATAAGTTATGGTAATCATGGTAATGATTTCTTGCTTGCTGAATATGGATTCATTCTTGATGAGAATTGTTAAAATTAATAAAGAATTCTTTGTTTTCTTTATTTAAGAAAATATGTTTTTTGAATTAGTTTTTATCTTATAATATAAAGACTTAAATAAAGAAATAATAAAGAAATAATTAAATCTTTTAATATTGAAAGTATAAAGAATTTATTAATTCTTTATTTTTTCTTTATTTTTGAAATATATTTTCTTTATTTATAAAAATAAAGAATTAATAAAGACTTAAAAATATCTTTATTATTTCTTTATATTATGCAATTTTAAAGTAAATCACGTCATTTGGATTAGAATAAAGAAAGGATTTACTTATATAAGAGAGGAAGTAATCATAGTATTTTAGTTTTTTAATCAAGTTAATAATATAATATTACAATTACCTTATAATATTTAACAAGAATAAATGGGATGAGATTACCCTGGATGAAGCAATTTTACCGTTGTTTTCCGAAGAGCAGAAACAGACGTTGAAGGAGGCGGGCTTTTTAGGTAACTTCGTTCTGGATAGAGACTGTGTGTTATCGCACGCAAGTTGCGTTGAGGTTACTATGCATGCTACCGAATAGATGGCTGCGTTTGGTGGCAGATGGTTTTGAGGATGAAGACAAATATCAAGTGGCCGCAAATAAGATTTTGTTGAAGTGTTTGAATGCCTATTTGGATATTGTTCATGAAAGTCTTAAGCAAGTAGAGGTGCTTGATTGTGGGTTTGCTAGCCAAAGAGACACGTTGAGCAGACGTTGGAAACAAATACGCCTACTTCTAACCACTGCTATAAGTAGGATACAAAATCTATAGGGGAACCATGGGTGGAGGAATAATATATCCTCATTTATCGTGACCCCGTGGGTGGGGGAAAATCTTGAAACCCCTCCCCATGGGCCCCCGTGCGCAGCCTAGTACTTTCTCGCATTGATGTCGGCCCCGTTCTTGACCGAAAGCCGCGCACCCGCCTCATTCCCACACTCGCACGCCCAATGCAACACTGTCCGTTGATCACGTTCGCTTATGTTGACATCAGCACCATTTTCCAGTAGCAGTTGCACAGATTCCTCGTGTCCGTCCCTGGTAGCTATGATTAGAGCCGTACATCCTCCAATATCCGTCGCATTTATATCTGCTCCCTTCTCTAGTAGCACTTGCGACCGACCAAGTTGTCTTTCCTGGATGGCCTCGCGCAGGCCCGTAAGTGCAGAGTCTATCGATACTGTAGGCGGCAAGTGGCACCCCTGCAGGCCCAAGGGCCTGCTAAGACTCATTGCCCACTCTGAACATCACTGAGATAACTCTCACCTCGTGAATTCCTTCCTCTGCAACCCCTCTTATATCCCTATCATAAATAGGCCTGCCCCTAGTATTCTATACTTTTTGTATTACTGAGCCTATACTATAGCTCTTGCTGAGATAGAATTCTAAAGAATGCCTTACTGCATTTGCACTACCCCTAGCAGCTCCCTTCACCTGGCTCAAGGTGTGGGAGCCTTTTTGGGGCCCCTTTTCCCCTCACCTTAAAATAGCAGATATATGCTTCTCTGCTACATATCTTTCTCTCACAATCTTTCCACCCCCTCATCTACTAGCCATCTTTCTCTCTTACTGTGATGGAGTGTACAGGCTATGTCAAGGGGGGATTTCAATGAAAAGAGGAGGAAATCTTTGATCCTATAGATATTAACTTATAAATGAGAATATTAAGCTAAGGAGCTAGAATCGATCGAAACATAAGCTGACTGTATCGGCCTATCAAAGAAGAGTACAAGTTACCTACCCTCGCGTGATGGAAGGTTAGGCTTCTGGTGGGGTACAAAATATGCGGAGATAATATTATAAGCTAGTGAGGCAAAACCTAGGATTATATCATTGCAGCATTGCATACAAAAATTCTCTGGATTTCCGTTCTATAAACCATAATCTTGCAAACCGAAGCAGTCTGAATTGTAGTACTACGATTCGGACTGCTTCGGTTTGAAGTACGAATAAAGTCAAAAGCGTATTCAAATTTCGCTAACTCCCGTTGGATAACCCCTGTGAACCACGCGCGAGTGGACTAGAAGAGATCCAAATCGGCTCCCGCAAAAACCCTTGATAAGTGAGACAGGGGAGCGAGAACGGACACCGTCACGATATCTTAATAGACTCAAAGAGGTGGCTGTGTTACAGGCAACGGGATCTACAAAATTCTATATATAGATAACATGGAAACTGTAACCGATTCTGAGGGAGCCGAAAAGAGAACTCCCTGAGCATGATCCAGCTGACTCATTAGTGTGCTCAGGTTAGAAAAGCGACTGCTCAGGTCCAAGATGAAAATGGACTTTGGTGGGCTCACTTGTCGTCTGAGATTATAGCGGTAATGAAACCTTGGTATGGCCCTTGCTAGGGTACTAGTGGAGGCCTTAGTCTATGCAGCCTACTGGGATGACCCCGAGTCTCTAGTCGACCGCTGAGCTACTTGGATGAGCAGTGATAGCCTGATGTCTGACACATTCCAGTCTTGGCACGCATAAGTTCTCGCCCTACGCCGCGAATCTTCACCTACAAGTCACGGCCCGCGACGCCCTTATGCTCCACTAAGAGCCAAAGGAGAGTCGGTCCATATCAGGAGACCAGTTCGACAGGCCATACAACATCTTTCCCTGAGCATCACTACATAGTAGCACACGCCGAGGAAATTTGGAGGTCAAGAAGCAAAGGAACACCGTGTATTCATAACTAGAACCATTTCAGAAAAGGTACTCTGCATACTGTCGTAACAACTTGAAGAAACGGGGGGGAGGGGGAAAGACGAAACAGTGAGAATTGAAGTAACTGGATGAATACCAAATTTCTGTTTTGTCGCTTCGGAATCATTGCCACCTGACTCTCCCACTTCTAAACAACCCCACCATCCCCATAGGCAAAAGTCCCTTCTCAACAATTTGCAAACCCCCAAACTTCTCCCTCATCTCCTTCCCATACAGCTGAGCCACCCATTTAAGATAATCATCAATCTCCCCACTCGCCAATCCCATCACAGTACTCAATTCATCCCACTGCTCATTCTCAAAGTCGACAGTCTCGGCTTGAGGTTGCTTTAAAAAGTCATTGAAGCAACTCAAGAGATCACCTTCGTAGCCGCAATAGAAATCCTCTCTGTATTCTGAGAATTCTTCGTAGCTGAAGAATGTTTGGTCGTCGATGGGAAAGGAGTTGGAATGCATATTCCAGTTTTTGTTCAGTAGGCCTTTTTCGAATTTGTCTTTTGCTTTTCGGTAAGCTTCTTTTTCACTTTGTAAGAAGGAATTGAGGATAGAGGATGGGTCTGCGAAGACAGAGTTGCGGACTTGGAGGAGTGGGATGAAAGGGTTCTGTAGCTCAAGGCCTCCGAGTGAGGCGGGGAAGTAGAGAAATCCATCAGGAACATCGTTGATACCAAATCGTTCCTTAAGTGTTGCTTTAAGGTAGGTGGCGATGTTGCTATCTTTGAATATCTGTTTCTGGATATGGTTCATAGTTTGTAGAATGTCCGTGACATGCTCGCGTCCGAAACAGTTGGCTGGCTTTCCGAAGTTCGTCGAGAAGAAAGTCCCAGCGTATGTATTCCAGGCCTGAACCCAAGAGAACACGCTTTTGTTCTTTGACTCAAGCTGGCGTTGTAGCTCGAGAACGTGCTTGTCGACCATATCCTGATCGATTATAAAGCGACCAGTCAGACCATCCATGTAGAGAAATCCCCAACGAATATCACCTCTGGGGAGCGACTCGTGGATTGGAGCTGGTAAGGTTTGGTCACGGCGAATTCGGATCGTGCCAGTCTTACCTGCGTTGAGTGTGACGCCCATCACATCAGAAAATTTGGTGATTGCTGACCAGGCGGAGACGACGATGGTGTGAGACGGGGACCAGATCCAGAAGTCGTCATGCATGCGATAAAGTTGCGCTCCGTTGGTTTGCTGATTAACGGCATAGTCAAGACAGAAGAGAATCACCTCACCGCAGACAACGGAGAGAGAATGAGCACCTGGCACACCGCGTTTTCGTGGACGAGTGGGAGCATCATCTCCGTCTTCAACGAACTTGAGCGGCGCTTCGAGAAACTTGTGAAAGAAGGAAAGCCACTTGTCCGAGAGACCAAAGAACGAGAGAACGGACGAGATGGTCGAATGTGGTAAAGTCGGGCTGAAGGAGAAAAACTCAGATCGTGTGCAGGTGAAGTCGCCGTGAAGTTTGGTGTTGAGAAGGACTTCAGCCGAGAGGAGGTGGAGAAGGCTCTGCTTGATAGCCATGGAGGATTTTGGCTTATCGCTTTCATTCTCCAAGTCGAATTCGTCATTTTTATGATAACTATTAACTCCGTATGATATTGGTGGTGGACATGCTGGACTCGGAACGCCCGACATCTGCTGCGTCATTGGCATTTGCGCCATGGGCTGCTTTTGCATCATGGGTTGTTGTTGCTGCTGCTGATACTGCATCATCATCTGCTGTTGCATTTTCTGTTGGTGCAACACCTGCTGAGCAGCTTGCGCTTGGAGTTGCTGCCGCTTTGCAGGCCGCTCATCATATCGGGCTTCTTCTTCACCTTGGACTCCAGTTGATTGTTGAAACGTGTACGGGGAATTAGGCAGTTGAGACATGAAGAAGGTCGACCTGTATATTCCTTGTCTCTTGCTTTGAACGCTGGGTTTCTTCTGCTGCGTTCCGAGGAAATATTCGCGTCGCTTTTTGGCCTCGACAGAAATTGGTTGACGAAGTGATGCCCATGCCCCTTCAGATTCAAAGAACTTCGTGAAGGCTTCTTTGAAGAAAACCGACCATTTTATGCCGATGAACTGAAGAAATATGGCCTGAAGTAGTTCTTCATCAATATAGACTGTAATTTGAGCATGTCAGCTTGGAAAACTCTCACTTATTAGTATTTGGAGGAGACTTGCCATGGTAGGCTCCAGTCACATGCCTCCTCTGCTCAATAGGGACTTCCTGCTCCCAGCTCCAGGTCGAAATAGCTGCCAATCTCATATTCAGTACATCAGCAACCTCTGACAAGATGACTGGGCTGGCAAGAAAATCCTTCAATACAGCACGCTTTTCATCACCCAACAAACCTGAAGCAAGCAGGCCATTGATAGTCCACCTTAAAACTTCGGCGTTGAACTGTTCCGGAGCACGAAGTGAGGATTCGAATGTCTTGACACTTTTGCGCAAAGCATCAAGAGCCCTGGATACTTGCTTGTTGGCGTCATTCTCAGCGAACAAGCTGCGAAGATAGTTGGAGATTTCATTCGCGTCAGTCTCAAAATGCTCAAACACGAGCCGCTCCCACTCGGCCCTGGATGCCTCCTTGGCAGTAGTTTCGATCTTCTCAAAGTCCTCCGATATTACGGACATGTTGTCAGTGGGTGCGGCAGCTTTCTCTGCATTGAGCCATTCGGTCACCAGCTCTCCGTAAAGCGAGGCGTACTCATATTTGAGGGATTGAACCTTCAACTTGATGACGAGAGATCGTTCCCAATCGGAAAGCAATGTCTTTGAGATTGACGGGTCGTATTCTGCCTGTTGGAGGAACACTTCCAGGTTCTTAAGTAACACCTCGAGTTGAGGGTCCTTGATATCGCCGCTGACGATGTGACTTGGCCTACCGCGGCCCACTCCTCTCCTAGCAATTGTTCTCATCGAAAAGCATTTTCTGACGCCTTCAACGAGAACTTGTACCTGGTAGTCGGGAGTCAGTAATTGTCTATCATGGAATGTTTTGACAGCATATAGGTCGAGTAAGTGTTGCATCGCTTGGCGAGAGAGTGATAGACACTATTCGCAAACGAATCGGCTTGGAATCAATGAGCCGCACTTCCCACTTACTCGTTTCTGTTGATCGGGCTCATTTTTAGCGGCGAGCAAAAGGAAGGCCTTTTGGTTGTCGAAAAGCTTTCGCTTCTTGGATAGCTCGTTGAGCTTAGTGGTAGTGATTGACTGTAGGGTCTGTGAGAAGACGGACATGTTGTCAGATTGATTCGATGAAGAAGTAATAGAATGATGGTATGGAGAATTCGGAATGAAGGAGGGAGAACTAACCGTTATATAGACAATTCTTCCAGGCTGCAACTGCACTTTCGCAAGGCGGCAGAGGGCGGCATCGACGTTCGCCGCCTTCGCTAGATAGTAAGCTGCCGCCTCACGCTCGGCGACAGAACAGGAAAGGGCAAATTACCACGTGGATGTTCGGAATCCTTGAAGAGTAGATTTCCAGATATGTTGAGAAGGTTGAGGTAAACTCAAATCGAGTGGGTTTTTCGGGATCTTTCAGACATACCAGCAACACCTCGAGAGGTGAACCTCGTTCAAGTGAAGCCTTCACGTGACCGAATCAAAACAAAGTTAATTGGGCCGCCGATTTGAATTAATAGTGGGACGTCCCTCGTACCTCACGCCGTGCCTTGCCTTTAACGGTCTAATTTTAAACTAATATACTTTAATATTAATTTATTATAATAAGT